>APFE031366214.1:0-14354 GCA_000404065.3 Pinus taeda
TTAATAAATAGTGAATTTATTAACTTTCCATTTCTGGTTTTTAATATGATAGGGGAAAGATACATTTATATCTTAGCATTTTAATTTATTTTATTTTTAGATATGTGTAAAATAAAATTGAGATATTTAACATTAAACAAAAAAATATTTAAAATATTGAATTTATTAACATTCTCTAATATAAAAAAATCTGGTTTTTAATATAACATGATAAAAATTCATTTACTTCTTAGCATAACACAAATTTTATACTTAAAAAATCACTTAATTAATTAAAAAAATCAAATTACTATACCCAACTTAGAGGAATATTGAAAAAAAGCTTGAATTTTTGCATTGATGCTTGAAACCAAAATAGGTTGTTATCAAATTGTACAAACTTGTTATTTATGTATGAAAGTCAAGTATATATAGAATATTGTATTTATTTATTTATTAAAATTAAATAAGATCACTGGTGAATGCTTGTTTTATGAATTTTGAGTTAAAACCAGTTATATTTTTTCATTTACATTTAGTAATTTCACTTTATAATATATCTACATTAGTTTTGTATTTTCTTTAAATAATATATATTTTAGTAAGTGCCAAATGTAATAAAATAATACCTCTTTTTTTTTTTTTTTGCTTAAACAAGAGTAGTTCCTTCTATTTCATTATATCGAGAATAAATTTACAGAATATACAAAAAACCTGAACCCCGAGTGGCGACAGGGAAGCCATGGGCATGATGCCAAAGTAAAGCTTCACCTCGCTACAACGGGCAACAAAAATCTCTCACAACATACTTTAGGATGAACCATACAAAACAAAAGCCTAATCAAAGGCTCACTAACCACCCACGTCACTCATGCGCTAAGCCCGTCAGGTCTTGTGACCCCACCAAAAAAGCACTACCATATCTGACTGTTAACATAACCCCATGAAATCGGATGGCACAACGAAATATCGCACCACCTAAAATGTGTGAAACTTAACTCGCGATGGAGGGTGGTTTCATCACCCCGCTCTGGCCACATGGCGGTAGTCTAATGATATCGCTCCCAAAAAAACTAAACCACTTACCATCCCAAATCTGTGCGATCGCCCGTAAACTACTTTATCCTAATTTTCCGACCAGGAAGAGGAATGAAGGGGAACCGCCTTCACCGGGAAACAAGAACTACCCTTATCCCGACACTCAATCCTCAGAATAAGCAACAAAGACCTCCGATGACTGTGGATAGAACCCTGTTGAGCTATTTGAAGAGGAAGGGGCCTGGTCATTTTCCACCAGGGAGAAACATGACAACTTTGAACATGTCTGACTTCCCAAAGCCTCCCCGAGAACTGTGATCGAACTTGAATGGACATTATCAAACAGTTTCTTTCCTTCGGGCCCAATGTTTGAAAAGCTCTCTATCTTCTACTGCTTGTTCATCACAAAGAGCTTTAACTCTTCCCAGAGACATTTCCTTCCATTTCATCTCAAATCTGCTTTCTGTATTAATCACTCCCTGATTGGCAAGAGTATCTATTAGTTTGTTGGCTTCTTGTCTAACATGTCTAAAACTAATAGCTCTTAGACTCAGGAGATGTTTTTGTATTCCTTGATACACTTGTATTAGTCTCTAATGTTTTGAGACCTTCTCCAGCGCTGCTCGACGATTGATTCTTTTAACAGCTTTTATAGAGATTTCTGAGTCTGCCTCTATGATGACATTTGAGCTATGATTTTGATTCAGTAGTTCCAAGCATTGTTCCAAGGCCATTAATTCAACCATGTTATTTGTGGCTTTACCTAAGTGATAGTGGAAAATGAAGCTTATAATTCCATCTTCATCTCTTAACACCCCTCCATAACCAGCTATTCCAAGGTTGCCTTTCAAAGCCCCATCTATATTACATTTCAGGTATCCTTTCAGCAAAGGTTGCCAGAAATCCTTTTCCTTTCCCAAATTTCCTTCTTTTCTTCTAATTCCATTGATAATAGTCTCTTGCATTCCCAGTTGCCTGAGGGTTCTCATCTCATTTACTGTGGGAGGGTTTTTGGGAAAATTGCGAACAATTGCACTAGAACTGTCTCTCTAATCTTCTTCACGATCAGATCCAATAGGGTAAGAGGACTGGTTTTTTCTTCCTTGAAAATTCTTTTATTCCTTTCTTTCCAAACATTCCAGATGATGAAGCTAGGTGTAAAGGCCCAGGCTAGATTGAGAATCTCATTCTTAGAAAAGTTCCTTCTCCACTTGTTCAGGGTATTTGTGATGCTTTCTTTATATCTATCTGTCTGTTGAAAAATAGTTTCAAAAGAGTCCAACAACCAGGTGGTAAAGGTGCATCTATTAAGAATATGCTCCATTGTTTCCTCTTGAGCTTCACATAACTGACATCTAGAGGGCCCAATAATCCCTCTTTTTCTGTCCCAAGTTAAGATTTTCTTATGGTGAACTAACCACATGAATAGCTTGATCTTCATCCACCCTTGTTGGCTCCAGAGTTGTTGCCATGAATTCGTTGCAGTGCTGGAATTCATGTTCAGGATAATGTTCTTAGCTTCCTTAAGATTAAAGGAGCCTTTTTTATTGAGGCCCCATCTTAACTGATCTTGCCCCTCAATTACCAAGATTTTCCTTTGTTTTAGTATGCTCATAATTTCCTCGGCTTTTATTTTTAGGGGACTGTCATCACTAAAGTCTATGCTTCTCCAATTCCTCCATTTTTGGAGTCGTGAGGAAGATTCCAAAAATCTTTAACTCTGGTTAGTCCCTGGGAATCTGTTTCCTGCTTGAGGTCTCTATAGTCATCTTTTAGCAGCATTAGTTCTTGTTTCCATTTGTCCTCCCAAAAGAGAGCAATATCTCCTGCTCTGATTTCCCAGAAACTATGGTCTTGTACTAGGCATCTGTTTTCCCAGTCTTTATTCTAGATGTAAGAGCCCTTTATGTTTCCAGACATTCTAATAAGATCATTCATTTGCCAAGAGCTTGCATACTTTTCTTTCTAGGTTTTAGCCTATTGAGCTTCTGGTTCTTTAACCCATCTCCACCAGAGTTTGGCTCCTAGTACATTACTTAAGATTTCCTGATCATCTAATCCTAGTCCCCCATGACTCTTAGGTTTGCAGATTTTATCCCAAGAAACAAGTGCCTATTTCTTCCTTGTCTCTTCTTTGTCCGAGAGGAAGTATCTCTAGATATTCTGAATTGCTTTAAGACTCCTTTGGGGGTTGGGAGAGATTATAAAAAGAAAACCAGGATTGACAGTAGACCTTTGTCAGAATCAGCCTGCCAGCGAGGTTCAATGATCTGATGGTCCATTTTTTGACTTTGTCTTGCGTCTTATTGACAGTTCCCAAATAATCTTATGCAGGGGTTTGTCAGTAAGGGGAATTCCCAAATACTTTGGAGGGAGGGAATTCCTTTGGAAGCCCAAAATTCTTGAGATATTTCTTTGAATTGCAATGTTAGTATTTAAGAAATTTTTTTTTGATTTGGAGAGATTGACTTCCATACCTGTGGCCAAGGCAAAACTATTCAGGATTTGTTTATACTCTAAAGCTTCTTTGACAGTAGGAATTCCATGCAGCATTGTGTCATCCACAAATTGTTGATGAGTCATTGTCTGACCATTCTCAATTAATTGAAGTCCCTTAATTTTTCCCAACTTTTTAGCCTGCGTAATGGCTCTTCCCAATCCTTCCATCATGAGGATAAAGAGAAAGGGAGAGAGTGGGTCACCCTGCCTGAGACCTCTAGAAGGAGTGAAGATAGCTGAGGGAGATCCATTCACCAGAATAGAAAAGCTGGAAGAATTTACTAGAGCCATAACCCATCTGACCCAGTTATGATCAAACCCAAAGCAGCAAGGATCCTCTTGATATAGCTCCAGTTGACCTTGTCATAAGCTTTGGCAATATCTAATTGCATGATCATACCAGCCTGCTTCTTACTGGTTAGCGTGTGGACTGTCTCGTGTGCTAGAATGATATTATTAAGAATTTGTCTGCCTTCCACATAACTAGATTGTTCACCTAAGATTAAAGAAGGAAGAAGAGGTTTGATTCTGCTAGCCAATACCTTGGATATAATATTGTAAACCATATTACATAAGGCAATGGGTCTAAACTTATCAGTAGTCAGGGATGCATCCTATTTGGGGATTAGAGAGATGAATGAGGTGTTGAGGGCTTTCAAAATAGTCTTGTTTCTTCTGGAATACTCCACAACATTCAGGATGTCCTACTTGACAATGTTCTAGCAGGCCTTAAAAAAATCCACATTGAAACCATCTGGACCTGGAGCTTTGCCATTCTGTATGTCCTTGATAATCGCACTGACTTCCTCTTTAGTGATTGGTTTGTTCAGGTTGAAATTGTCCTCTCTAGTTACCAGCTTAGCGATGTTTTTGCAATTTCTCTGATGTATTGCTCCCTGTCTGGATTATTTTCCTTAGTGATACTTCTAAAATGTTGAACCAACACTTCTTCAATATTCTTGTGAGAGGTCTAGAGCTTCTCTTTGTCATTCAAAATCGTAGAGATTCTGTTGTGAGCCCTATTGGCTATGGTGGGTCTATGAAAAATTTTTGTATTATGATCCCCTTATTTGAGCCATTGAATGCGAGACTTTTGTCTCCAAAATATTTCCTCTTGTTTGCATAAATTCTCCCATTATTGATGGAGTTTATCAGCTTGCTAACTTTTGTCTTTATCAAAACCCACTGTGATCAATGCTTGATTGAGTTCTTGTAGTTTGTCTTCCATTGCATTTTTCTCCACAAAAATGTTCCAAAAACCTTCTTGTTCCATTCTTTGAGTCTAAATTTAATACGCTGAAGTCTTTTGTGTAGGATGAACATATTCGTTCCCTAGACCTGCAGATCTTCTGCCCACCATTTTTCAACGTTGTTGATGAAATTAGGGTGGGAGAGCTAGATGTTCTCAAACCTGAAGGGCTTGTTCTTGGGAAACTCAAACCCCTCACGCTCTAATTGTATCGGCCAGTGATCAGAACCTCCAAAGGGAAGAACCTTAGCTATTATTTCTCTATTTGCTAGCATAAGCTCCTCTGAGATCAAAAATCTGTTTAACTTGGAGGCGACCAGAGCCTCACCTCCTCTTTTGTTGTTCCAAGTATAAAGGCCATTATGTGTTGCCGAGTCAACTAGATTCATGTCATCACTAAAGGTTTGGAATAGTTCCGAGTCCTTATTTAGCAATCTAGTGCCTCCTTTTTTCTCCGAAAGTGATTTAATCATATTAAAATCTCCTCCCAAGACCCAAGGCATTTCTTTATGTCTGCTTTTGAGCTATGTTAAGGAGTTTAACAATATTATTTTTTGATCTATTCTTTGTGGCCCATAGACATTTGTGGCGAGGAAGGTGTCCATAACTCCTACTGGTTGACTAATTACAGATAGATAATTTCTTGATGCCTCCGCATCCAAAATACTAACTCTTTGGGGGTTCCATAGAGTGAGGATGCCTCCCGCAGTGTTTTTTGCTTTCACTTCAAGAAAATCAAAACTGTTCATCCATTTGCTATGGATTTGCTTTAACTTTTGAATGGAACATTTTGTTTCCTGAATAAAGATTATATTTGGTGTTGTTAGTTTCATTCTATGACTTAACATTCTTTGTTTTCTTTTACTGCCTAGACCTCTAATATTCCAAGATATGAACTTCATAATTAAAGATTTGTGAAGGAGTAACTAGTTAGGTCTTTCATCTTACCTGAATCTATCATTAGCTTTCCACACTCCATCAAGAGCTCATTCTGCTTTTTCCTACCCATCTTCTTTCCTGGATTTCTAGTTGCTAATCCTGGAGTATATTTCATAGTTTTCACCCCTCTGTGTTCCTGCTTGTGAATACTTTTACCTTTATCCAATCCGTTTTCCTGGGTTTTCCATAAAAATAACTGTTGTATTCTAGAGCATTCATCTAGAGGTATTGATTCTATTCCTCCCTTGGATCCTTGCCTCAAGAATCCTTCTAGATCTAGGTTTTCCTTGTCTAAAATTTCCTGTAATTCGTGATCTTCCAAATCTAGTTCGCTTTGGGTCATTTCCTGGCCCATCTCCATTTCTGTCTCACTCATAACAGTCTCATTTTGATGTACCATGTCTTGAGATTGTTTTTTTTTTTTCTTCCGTTTCTTTATCATTAGGATCTTTCTCCTGAGATTGATCATCCTTCATGTTATCCTCATTCTCATCCAGCACTTGAAACCTGTTCTGACTGACCTTCTGCCTTTCGTTCTGATGTTGCTTCATTCCCTTTTTTCCCCCTTTACTTCTACCTGCCACTTTCTGAAATCTCTCTGTATCCTTCGAAGTATTGAGGTATTCTTTGTTGTCTACTTTACCGAGAGGGCAGTCTTTGAACAGATGTCGATGTTCATGGCATCTACAGCATCTGAATGGGATATGCTCGTAGTCCACGATTTGCACCCACTCCTCATCATAAACTTCCAGAATAACTTCATTCATAATAGCTTCTGATAGATCCCTTTCTACACATATTCTTGCAAAGGAAGTATATTTCCCTCTTCTTGTGGCTTCAAAAACTTTAACAAAACGTCCTAGTTTATTACCAATGGCTGCTAGCAATTCTGTTTGCCAATAACCAAGAGGTAGAGAATATAGCCTTACCCATATTGGAACCGAGGCGAATGTCTCTTGCTCTGGGACGAAGTTCATCATCCAAGGCCTCATATAGAGACTAGCTATCAAATAAAAGTAGGGTCCTCCTTCGAATATTTTGTCTTTGTCTTCGATGTTTGAGAACACCACTGTGAAGAATCCCTTTGACTCAAGATGTAGGTTAATGCTTCCTTTGGGCTTCCAGTGATACTTGATCCACGTTTGCAAGGCTTTTTCAGTGGGCCATAGTCCCATGAACTTACAAATAATGGCATATTTCCCCATGTGTTCTTTGTGTGTTTGCAGACCAGGGTCATTTAATATTACTCTGGGAGTGATTGTCGCTTTAGGCTTGCAAGGTCCCTTTTGCCTGTGTTCCCATGAACCACGATTTTTATCTTCTTCCTCCTTATCCTTTATGTTGATGTTTGCCTTGGTCTTAGTCCCCTCTGTCCCCTTAGCATTATCTTTGTTTTTTTCCCCAGCCACGCCTTTGTTGTTAAACTCCGTTGTTTTTCCTTTGTCGGATACTGCGTCCTTGTAGGAGGGAGTCGAGCTCCCTCCTTTGCCGCTCTCCATTAGAAACTGCCTCTGCTATCCTCTGAACCGTTGCCACTTGATCCCACCTTTTTTCCTCCTCCTTCCACCAATGCAAATAATAATAATAATATCACAAGTAACTATGATCATGATTTTTTTTTGGGAAGCCCAATCATTCATTATACATTTTTTTTACAAGCATTATTAGTTAATATATATTTCAAAAATATAAATAAATATGACACGAGCATAACATTTTCAAAATATACCACAAATAACTATAATTATACAAACAATCATGAAAATAACATAAATAACTATGATCATGAATTTTTTATAAGCACCATAATTAAATATACATTTAAAAATCATAACTTTTCATGTTTGTTTTTAATTAATATTATTTCAATAATAAAAATAATAATAACATCACATTTGACTTCAATCAATAATTTTTTGGAAGTACTGTTATTTAATATACATTTAAAAAATATATCAAAAATATTTATGACAAATTATAAAGCAAGAGAAATATACAAATGATGATTAATTACACTTTAATGTTTATGACAATAAAATTTAGAAATAAAGGTAATTTTTTAAAATTTAGTTGTAAATTATAATATTAGTTTTTAAAATATAATATTATTTTGTAAATGGATATATTAGTACAATTAATAATTATTTTTGGGGAATAGGGTTATGTTTCTAAACGTTGAAGATACTTATATGTGTTTTTTGGTTGTGATTAGTTTATGAGTTGTAAATTATTCATTATATAATAATGCATTATGGAATGTAGTATGTAATATTGTTAATAATAATAACATATTTAATAAATTGGATATAATTGTTAATAGTATTCACAAACCAAATACTAAAATTTAGTTGTGAAGTAGTTATTTTTTTCTTGCTCTTTTAATTAAATTTATTAATTAAAAATAATGTCCTACAAAACAAGTTAATCATTTAAATAGAACTTTTATTTTCTATTTAATTGTTTAACATTTTTCTAAATATTTAATAAGATTGATATATGAAATTAAGTGAATTTTTTTATTATTGATTTTTAAGATAGAATTTGACATTTCTAATATTAAAAAAACATGTCAGTTAGTTTAACATATGAAATTTTTAGTCATAATTAAATATTATTATAATGACATGGATAAAATAAAGATGGTATAAAAAATGAATGTAACCCTTACATATTAAATGGTATTGTAATCTTCATCTATGTTAGACTTTCTTCAAGTACTTACATGATCTTCCAGTTAGTTGCACTTAAATAAACAATATGGATTGTTGTTAATCATTTAATAAAACCCTTGTTTTTTCATTTAATTATGCCATATGACATTCCCTTTGAGAAATGATCCATTGGTGCCACCCTGCACCACTCTACACCTTCAGATTCAATCAACAAATTCGAGAGATAGAAGAAATCAACTTGTCTTTATGAAATGATGTCTACCTTCCCAGAATCTCCTAGACTGAACCAAGATTGCGGGATTGGTGGGTTTCCGCTAATGTTTTTTGGGTTAGGTACATGGGGGTGCTACCAAAATAAATTGTTACATTTGGCTCTTTATAGATAGAGTAGATGTCTCCCCCTTAACTCGAATCCAAACTCTTTTGAGTTTCCTTTGAATTAATCACACTTACTTTTTCCCCACATGGGTGGCTCAATCCCCCTCGCTAACATTTCGTAGTGCTTGTCACTTCCTCTGAGAATGTTTCCATGCAGAAAATCAACACCATCAATGTCTAGTACATGAGGTAGGGAAAAACTTTAATCTCATGGAATCACATTGAACCCAAGAATCAAATGCAAGTCTTATGTTAGGATTTTATTTGTTGATTTTCTTATTTTTGTAGGGTTCAACACTAGGGTTTTATTTGTTGATTTTCTCTTTTATGCAGAGTTCGACGTGCCAAGGAAGGGGAAATAAGGTTCTGATAAGTAATATCCTCGAAGGCGAAGTTGTTATAGGTGTGAAGGTTAAGGGTTCCACAACGAAATGGCTATTGAAGTCCACAGAAATGTTGAAGCAACTAGAATAGATTGTAGTCCATGGCGCTAGGCTGCAGCGTAGAGAACCACCATTACCTTTTTGTTTAACCATTTATTTAAATGCCACTTGGGGTTATGAGATTTCTTTCTTTTACAACTCTTCCTATTCTTGAAGTTGTATTGCTACTATTTTGTAGGAAAACTTTGCTAGTAAGGAATTCGAGGAGGAATGAGAACAACTAACTCCATTTATTTTCCTCTTCATTTCACGTATCTATTCGACCAATTGCTACAACCAATATGGCTATTCCTTCCCGAAAATCTACGTTTATGTCCACTACACATCTATTAGACCTTTCATCCATGTCCTTCATTAAAAAAATCAAATTATCATTGTTGATTCCTCATACACCACTCAATCTCAACTTCCCCTCTTCTTATTCTAGTTTTTACCTTGAAACTCCTCCTCCTTGCACAAGTTTAAACTATGAGGCATAAGGTAGTTGTTTCATATAAGAGAATTTAAATCTGATAAGAAAAGTGTGATACTCTATTCTAAGTTTCTCTATAAATGTGAAGGCAACTGTGCCCTAAATGTTGGCAATTTCATGGTTAATGTAGTAAAAGCTAAATGAAAATTTATAGTCTTCTGGATAAGATCAAGAAAGTTATGGCCAATAACCAACACCATGGAGTAAGACATGTTCACCAATTCCATAGTTTTTACCAAATATCTCTAAGTGTTGGAGTTTTTTTCTCAATAGACTTGTTTTCACTGATCTTGAAGTAATGAAAGCCATTATTGTTGCATATAGGAGCACTTAGATTTGATAAGAAAAATTTGGTACTTATTTATAGTTTTCTCTATAAATGTGATGGCAAGTTTGCCTTGAATTTTGGCAATTTAATGGTTAATATAATATAAGATAAATACACATTTACCTTTTTCTATACAAGATCAAGAAAGTTATGCCTAGTAGCCAACACCATAGAACAATACATGTTCGCCAATTTCACAACTGCTACTAGATCTCTCTCAGTGCCAGATGTATTTTCACTCTCTACACAAACAACAAAAGCGACCAACATCATACTAGCTACTGAAATATAAATTAGCCCCTTTTAAGGCACTTAGAAATACAACAAAAACTTAGTATATTAAACACTATTTAATGAGTCAAGGACCCACAAAGGAAAAATCATACTTAGTGAGTATGAAATCAAATCAACATAAAATGGTTAATGGCATCCATATAAAACCCTTTGAATATGGAAGTAGGATTTGTACAAAAGATATATTCTTTATAGTGTAATCTTAAGATTCTTTGGGTTGGTAAGAAGAGTACCTAAAGAAAAGATAACATAGAAAAAAATATTCTGACATAGCAATGGAAACAAGGAGATAGAAAGATCTGAAATAAAGAAAAGTCTATGCTTCATTTATAGGCAAGGAGAAGTTGATGGTGCGTTGTATGTGATGTTGTGACGTGTTGTATATCAGGAAGGAGAAAAATTAATAAAGGATGAAGATTTGAATAGTTTATATAACACGTTGAGTTTGGCGTCTAATCTAGTAGTTATATGAAAGTTGTTTTACAACTTTAAAATACAAGAATTGATAGTAAACATGGAAAAACACAATAAATTCTGAAGATCTAAATGGTTTAAAGTTTACGTAGCTTGTTGGAGGGATAATTTTTATTAAATTATCTATGTTGTAAGTAGTATTAGATAAAAATAAATTACAATTCCCCTAATTTGTAAATTAAGTTAATATAAAAACAAATGAAAATAAAATCATGCATCTATTTACCATCCATTATCTTGGCCAAAAACTATAAACTTTGTTTTGGAGAGGAAACATGAACAAACTAAATTTTTCTTCCTTAAATAATGCGATTTTCTTTTTTATGGAAGTCTAGATGTGGTTGGTTTTCTCCAACATGAAAATGTTTGTGATGAAGGGTCATTAAAATCCATTGAGGAGACTAAACCATACTAGATTGGTTTATGATAGTTAAGTCCAAAATGTATTATCTCCAACAGCTATGTCAATACTCAGGTTTGGTGATCATAATAACAGAGGGTAATATTTGGAAGAATGAAAGCAAAAATTGAATCTCCCACAAAGCATCCATGTGGATCAACAACAACTAATATATGAGGGTAAATAACTTAAGGACAAACTTTCTTTTTTAAGACAACATAATCAATAATTAGAGTCATATGTGTTTGAGTGGAGGAGTAGAAGCACATGGGATGTCTTCAAGCAAAATGAAACCTTGTACATAGTGCTAGACCTCACAGTTATTTTAGTGCACATAGAACACCACCCTAAAAATTTATACTCTTGATAAAGGAAGAATAACCTCAAATGTTTAGTGTGGATGTCGAGGTGGGCAGTACAAGAATTGAGGATGTTCTTGAAAGGGTAAGGGAATTTAGATACTGTATTTCGTATAGCTCAAGATGTTTCTATTACTAGGTGTAAGCTACTATTAAAGCATGAAGATATGTGAAATAATGTTATAGAAGCAGGAACCCAAAAGATTCAGATCATTTAGATCTGTTAAGGCTGAGCATACTGAACATGGTTCTCAACGTAGTCCATCGATTCCAAGTTACATTATTTCTACTCAGTAGACAAAATCAAAGCTTTGAGATCATTCTCCAAGGTCATGTACAAATGTTGAGGAGAAGGGGAATCTTATAATAATGGGACATTGTCTTCCAAGAGTTCGTAATGGTAAACCAAATTATATTCACCAAGAACTTCGCGATTGTTTCCATAAGTTCAATCAACAAGGGGGCACATAAAAAGTGATTGATCTCTTAGCACTCGTAAGAAGCCAATTCTCAATTGATTTGGATATTTATCTTTATTCATCTTTTTCAGGAGCAATTTCTTTAAATGATGAAATTTTGTCTTTTTCATGTCAAAAAAGGTAATCACTGTTCAAGTTAATTGGTGAAGGTGATCAGTATTTGCTCTTCTCTTGATATTTTGTGCATTTGGAGTATCTTCTCAGTTAGTAATGAATGTGAATCTCTAGAGATAATATATTATGAGTTTATATTAAATGTGTTGGACTTGATATTCACTGTAAATGCCTTGTGAGCCCTAAAATGCACCAAATTATGATATAGATACAAAGAATATACCACGTTTCATATTCATGACATGGCTGCCAGTGTACATCTTTATGGGTTCACATGACATAATAGATTCATTGAATGTAAAGTGTCATATTGCAAGTTTTTTTTAACTTCAAAATGTTTTGAGAAGGGTTTGAATATTATGCATGCTTTGATCTAATATTATTTTGACTTTATGATGTATGATAATATGGGTTTGACTTCAGAAGCATTGAAACTATCTTTTAATATCTTGTGAAGCATGTACTGATGATATTATTTGGTAAAATTTGAGAACTTTGTTTTCAGTGTTCATCACCATGATTTATGATGAATACATTTGATGCAGATAGGTAGATTAGTGTAGAAAATATTATTAAGGTATTGTTACTAATATTTACTGGGAAGAATTTATGTGGAACCTTAACCACTTATTTTATGATACAGTGAGAGGGAGGGAGTGAATGAAGCAAATAATCTTTTTTGGATTCCAGAAGAATAAAAATAAATAAATAAATAAAAATTATTTAATAGCATGCATCATTGTAAAATAAAATATATTCAAGCTATTGCTATCTAAAAAAAAGCATAATTGTAAGTTAAACATGAATTGAAAATAGAAAATGGTTAGATCTTAATCTTTCTTTAGGTCTTGATAGATTTTGGGGCCATTGTTTTAAAACCAAGGTGAGGTGTGGTCTTTTGATGTAAAAAAAATAGTATTTTCATTGCAGTGCTTATGGACCATCATTTAATAGCATGCATCATTGTAACATAAAACATATTCAAGCTATTGCTATCTAAAAAAAAGCATAATTGTAAGTTAAACATGAATTCAAAATAGAAAATGGTTAGATCTTTATATTGTTTTAGGTCTTGATAGATTTTGGGGCCGTTGTTTTAAAACCAAGGTGAGGTGTGGACTTTTGATGTAAAAAAATAGTATTTTCATTACAGTGCTTATGGACCACACTTGCTTGATTTTCAAGATAAAATGGTTTAAATGTTGTTGAATGATCTCTACATTATTTTCAACTGCATGACATGGGTTAGATTTTCTAAAGCATAATTTGTTGGATTAAAATAGGAACATGGAAAATGCCTTGGAGATTAGTGGTAAGGAGAAATCTGATCTTTTGAATAGTTTCAAGGATCATGAAGGAAACAATACATGGGTGATTCAATAGTCAAAAGAGAAACACATAAAATTTTGTCTAGAAGAGTTGTAGTTGATGTTATTATTGGGTTTAATTTCAAGATTGGAGATATGTGCAGTTTTATTTAAGGGTAGATCTTAATTCCCATAGAAATTCAAAAAATATATAAAAGATTTTTATAGTCCTTTGTAGACACATGTTTCAAACTATAAAAAAATTTCTTTGTACCGATTAAGCTTGTCTATAGAAATAGAAAGTGATCAAGAAGAAATATGTAGGTGTTATACCAAAATGACCTTTGATTCCAAAGGTAGAAAATAATGATCTATTTCATTATTTATGAGGCATTAATGTTGGAATAATCAGACAAGGTCTTTAACTTCAACATAGGCCTCATGATTTGTAAGGCTCGAGGAAGAAATATAATAAGATTTCATTGTAGCATGGTCATTTCCTTTTGTTAATATTTTTTTGTCTTTCAACAGTTGTCAAAGAATCTATTAATCCGTATTATATGCTATTTCCTTACGGCATTTCCTTTGTAACGTCTGGTGCAATTGCTAGTATATATTGCTTAGAGCCAAAAGTTAATTTATAGAGGAAATGACCTTTTTAGCATATTTTTATGTTTAATTTAAACCAAAATGTAGCATAGATTTTTAAAAACTTGAGTTTAAGTTGTTTAATTTGTAGAATTTGAGTGTATCATAGGGTTTACGAGGTGTTGAATCCATTTATGCATTAAAAAGTGTATCTTAAACAAGAAAATATTAGAATCTTGCTTGAGATTGTATAATTGAATTATGGTGAAACTTTTATTTCTTGTATAAGTTAGACTACATCATATGTTACTTCACATGGATATCGAGAGTGAAAGTGAAATA
>APFE031366217.1:6647-22832 GCA_000404065.3 Pinus taeda
ATCCAAAAACGAAAAGTGTGTATTCTGGAATGATGTTTTATTTTTTTTAGGGTTAATTTTCAACTTTTTTAAAAATGGCAGTAAAATTAATTTTTTTGTGCAAAATAAATGAAAAAAACATACTAATGTTGTTGGTAGAATAACATTTTTCTTCTCTGGGTACAATTTCAACTTTTTCTAGTAATGGCATTAAAGATAAAATAACGAGATCCAAAACACATTAAAATTCCAACAATTTTCATCCATGTCGTTAAACATATAATATCATGACACTAAATATCGCTAAAATTCTAATTGTTTTCAACCATAACATTAAAGATAAAAAAAATGACAAATTTTCAACCATATAATTAAAAAATCTTAAGTTTTCAACATATTTCAACCATGACGTTATGAATAAATTATATGACTAAATTAATTAAAATACCAATACTTGTAGATTGAATGAAACATAAATTATTTCTCCAAGTTATTGTTGCATTGTGGATATTCTAAACAAATAAATTCATCATAATTAAAAAATGTAATCCAACAAACTTAAAAATGACTCATTACTTCATGTAACATCATATGGAAGTTAAAATTTTTATTTCACGATACCATGTAAACATAAGTTATATAAACTGTCTTAGACAATTATTCAAAATCACTCATATGTTCTTGCACACCATCAAAATTCCCATCTTCAAATGAATGACTAGATGCATATGAAGATGTTCCATATTCTTCTCTTTCATCAATTAGTGCCCCATATGATTCAACATGCATGTCCACCATTTTAGGTTTCAGAAGTCTTCTAGATCTATGATTGGGTTCAACAGATTCTCATCTCAACACTGTTTCTTCCGGGAGCAACCTCTTTAGAATCTCTATCGTTTGAAGTGAAGAGATCATCTCTTTTGTTAAATTGAAGTCATAAAAAAGTATGTCAACATCCTCCAATTTTAAGAGTTTTGTACATCGACGATCTATATTTGTACCTTTCTTTTTCTCTTTCCACCAATTTTTTATAAATTACCATCTCTGGCTTGCACACACCATTGCATGGGTGTTTATTTTTGGCATACCAATGTACTTCAACAACTACAACATCTTCATTTTATGTAATGACCTTTATAACCTTTGTAACCCAAAATGGATAGCCATGTGCACCTCCATCTTCTAACACTACGATCATGCAACCCACCTTAATATCCTATACTGAACCCTTGTAAAGGTCTTCCTTGGCTTCATGTTGTGCATGAGATATTCTGGAGCCAATATACATTTCTCTTTCCTCTACCTGTGAAGAATTAATAATACCTTGAGATGTTGTTGTTCAACAATGGTTATTTCCTCATGTTCATTTGTCACATTTTGTGGCCAAAGAAATGCAGTCTTGAAAAGTATATCTTCATTTATTGATCTTGAAATGATATCACTTTTATTATTGAAAAAATACTCCCACCAAACTAAATCAACAACATCAAAGTACTCATATGTATATCGAGTATTTTTTTTTACTTCTTCTAGGAAATTAGAATAATGTATATCTCTCTTCCACCTTCGTGCATTATGAACTTCAGCAACTGATTGTAATAACAATATATTTGGCACAAATATTGGATGACTTGGAATGAACTTCAAAAATACCAAACTTGATGACGAAGCTCATTTTGCAGCAGTTGAATACTTGCCCCATATTAGTGTTTTCCCATCAATTTTTTTGATATGAAATTGATGTTGGAAGCTAATGTCATTAAGTTTTTCAATGCATTTCTCCTGACCATGCAATCCCAGAATAAACCTTTGCATGTCAACAATTTCTTCCAACACATGGAAAATAGGCTCTGGCATGTATGATTTCTTAATACATTCAATTAATGATGGCAAGCTCCCAACATCCTTCCTCCTCAAAGTGATTGAAAAAAAACTGAACATCTAAACAATATGGTCATGAGTGTGCCCAACAAGAAGGAAACCAACCTTTACCTTCTAAAAAATGATCAATTCAACAACCATGTTTAGATATCCAAAAATAATATGATTTTTGTTTTCACGACAAGTGTTGTCCATTTGTAGATACAAAACTTCAAGAAGATTACTAGACCAATGCGAAAGCACATCATGAATTATGGTTATTATCAGATTTGCGCATCATTATGAATATTTGGAGTTGTGAAGTAAACCTTTGGCAACTTTTTTCCCATTGAAGACAATACAACTGACCAAGTGAAACTGAATAAAATTTTCCTCCTGTAAAATTAGGTGTGCAAAAAAAATGTGGTAGAAGTGTTTTCTTCTAGTCCATACCCTCAATTATCAAACCAAAATATTTATTTGAATTATCATAACACTTATTTCGATGCTTGTACAACTTTTCCTTTCACTTGTTTGTTGTTAACGATGCTCTTGAAGTGCTTTGATAATGGAATCTACACATAACATAAAAGAAAGCTATTAATCAATATGTTTTCATAGTTGACGACTATACAATTTTAAAAAATAATGTTATGAATGCTTACCTCTTTCCGCCCCTTGACATTATCCCCTTTTTTATTTAAGAGAAGAACATGTACTGCAAACCCCCATCCTTGTCTTTTTAGGAATACAGACATTGTTGAATTTTTTCTGCCATATCTTCACAAAATATTGATACGTAATAAAATGACCATTTCCTTCAACACCTGTTGTATATTCTTTGTATAAGTCATAGATTTCTCGTCTTGAAATTATCTAGAATATGTATTGTGTCTCTATTTGGCATACACTCTCCACGCTTTGAAAAGAATTCTTTTATCCATGACATTGCAATATTTGCTAATGGCCCAAACTCTCGTTTATGACGTACTTTTGAATAAAATGTGGGATCTTTTTCCAAATTTTCTTGGATTTTTGAAATAAGAAAATTACCAATTGAATGAAACATTTTGAAAGCCTTTCTATAGATAAATAAAGGCCCAATATGATAATCATAACTTGACAATGTAGATTGAATGCACCCCACTAATTCATTGATAAATATCTCTTCCTTTTCCCAAATGAAAACTTGAAATCCATATGTTTCAAGAAATCCTTTTGACAAAATTCACTTGAAATGAGATCACTGATAGAACTTCTTCTCATGAGATATTATGCTCTACCCTTTGTATAACTAGAACATCTTGGATTGATACAAAAAAGTCTAATCCTACTCCTAGATACAATATTTGCTGACAACGTCTCCATCATTTCATCATCACCTATATAAGCATTTTAATCATCATTAGTAGGAATATTATCCTCACTATGATACTTTTGAACATATTTAGGAAATGAATAACCATCATAGTTTGAAAAATATTCATTACCATCCTCAGTTGCACGAAAATTTTCACTACCATCATCTGTGCTTTTGAAATAATGACTTGGAGAATATTCTTCATCATCTTCGTCTTGCCCTTCGTTAGTGATACCTTGATAGACCTTAGAATTAGGACTAAGTGGAAAACTTGACTTTCTATTTACTAGATATTCTTCATCTTGTTCTTTGTCAATGTTTCTCTCGTAGTCCTTAGGATTAGGACTACGTGGAAAATGTGTCTCTTTATTTACTAGAATTATCCGTCCTACCCTTCATTATTGTTGCTCTCATAGTCCTCAGGATTAGGAATAATTGGAAAATGTGACTCTCTATTTACTTAAAATTCTTCATCCTGCCCTTCGTCACTACCACTTTCATGGTCCTTAGGATTAGGACTAAGTGGAAAATGTTCCTCTCTATTTACTGGAAATTATTAAAACTAACCTTCATAACTAATACTCTCATAGTCCTTATTATTAGGACTAACTGGAAAATGTGACCCTTGATTTATTGTAAATTATTCATCCCGACCTTCCTTACTGCTGCTCTCATAGTCCACAAGATTACGACTAAGTGGAAAATGTGACTCTCTATTTATTTGAAATTCTTCATCCTACCCTTCATACGTGCTACTCTCATAGTTCTTAGGATTAGGACTAAGTGGAAGATTTGACTCTCTTCTCATAGTGAAATAATTTTCGTTATATTCATCAATAAGAATTGAGTTGTTACGTGACGAAGATGTTGATGCTTCACAAAGAGAAACTTCACTGTCAGACGAATCCATGAATTTCAAATAAAAGAGGTTGAATGATACAAATGCACTCTCTCCTAATGATAATATATAGCTTAAATTATGAAAAAGTCCCTCCAAAGTTTCCCTCGAAAAAATTTCGTCGAAAAGTTTCCCTCTAAAAATTTTATTTGAAGTATTTCCCTCCAAAATTTCTTCTACAATTTATTGAAAATTTTCTACTAAAATTTTCTCTTGAAAATTATGACTCTAATTTCTATTCAATTTTTCCAAAAGGTCGTTTTTACATTCCTTCAATTAAAACTAATTTTACTTAAATTATATTTACTTAAATTATTAAACATTTTCTAGACAATTGTTTTTTCTTAAATTTTATATCATCTTTTAATCCAACATGTAAATATACTGTATCATCATAATTATTAATATATATTATTTTATAATTTTATTTTTTAATACCACATTCAGAATAGATCAAACAATTAATTCCATAATTTCCGCTATATAATAAATTTCGTTATCAGTATTCCTCACATCACGTCAAGTCTTCTCGAGGTTTCGTTAAAAAACTTGGAGAGATTTTGTGGAGCAGCTACATTGTCATCGACAACACATTCAACGGGATATTATCACATGTCGAAGGTTATTTTCCCTTTTAATTTGACCATTGAACGAAGAATTTTAGGAAAATAGTTTGTTATATGCTGACAAATCATTTTTTTTTTAAATTTATTTTCTCTGTCTTGGGGAGCAACTCAATTTATTACTTTGAAATTTAGGAAATTTTTTGGAACTAGGTAGACTTATGTTCAAGTCCCACATAATGCAGGTCTAAATCCCCATAGGTTTACTTATAGTTATGTGTTAGCTAGGTTGTTATGTTCATGCAAGATACTAGACAAAAAATCCATATCATTAAAAAAAAAATTAACATTTAGTTAACAAAATATAGATTCATTTTCAAAATAAAAAATTCACATGGGCTAGACTTTCCCAATGGCCCCTTGGCAGGTAGGGGGTCACTATGTTGGCAATGCACGCAGCGTGTCCGACCATGGGCATCCCCGCCTGTGGCACCAGAATACACATTTGTGTCGATTATCTAGGATTAAATAAATTAGCAGTCACAGACCCATTCCCAAATCCATTTGTTGATGAAATCTTAAATGAGGTCGCGAGCCATGAATGCTGTTCCTTCACTGACGATTTCTTGGGCTATAAAAAAGTACCTATAGCAAAAGGAAATCGAGAAAAAAAAATTTTGTTATTGAATTTAACTCTTTTTCTTATAGAGTAATGCATTTTGCTTTAAAGAATTCCCTAGCAACATTCTTAAGAATCATTTGAAAAGCATTCCAAGAGTATATATATAAAACAATGGTAGCATATTTCGACGAATGGATAGTGTACACATTACTAAAATGTCATATTCAATGACTACAGCTGATACTTGAGCGATGTCGTCAGATAGGTTTATCCTTGAATATAAAAAAATGCATATTTGAAACACCTATTAGAATACTGTTGGGCCATGTGGTTTCAAAGGAAGGGATCAAAGTCAATATGGCAAAAATCAAGGTAATCATAGATATGAAGCCTCCTGTAAATCAGAAACAAATAAAAATATTCTTAGGACATACAGGATATTATAGAAAATTCATTAGACAGTACTCTGACATCACGTTTCCAATTCAAAGGCTTCTAAATAAATATGTTCCTTTTATTTTGTCTAGTGTATGCGATGAGTCTTTCCAGTTGTTAAAAAAGAAATTAGTTGAAGCTCCAATCCTTAAGTTTCTTGACTGACCCAAAAAATTCCATGTACATGTCATTGTATCAAACATTGTAGTTGGAGTAGTCCTAACACAACCCGACAAGGAACTAATAGACCATCCAAACACCTATGCTAGTTGGAAGATTCACATAGCTAAATGAAACTACTCCATGATAGAACATGAAGCTCTAGCAATTGATTTCACATTGCAAAAATTTCAACACGACCTCTTTGCCAATCCTATCATATTTTACATTGATCACCAAGTGTTAAAATACCTTGTGAACAAACTAGTTCATAAAGGTCGACTTTGTCGATGATTATTACTATTCCAAGAATTCGAATTGAAAATTATTGCATGACCAGGAAAAAATAATGTCGTTCCCAACCATCTACCTTGACTTGAGACTCTTGAGGAATCGAATGATATGGATGAAAACCTTCTATATGCACATCTATTCAGAATTGAAGGAGTTCCATCAAAACTTGTTGAAATTGCAAAATTCTTACATATCGAAAAAACACTTAACAATCTATCGGATAAGAAGAAAAAGGAACTTGCTATAAAAGTATTATCATACAAATTAATAAATGAATAGTCATACAAGCTGGGAATTGATGAAGTAATTCACAGATGTGCTTTAGAACATGAAAGAGAAGTAATCATTGATGAATCACACAAAGGGGGAGCTGGAGGACACTACCAAGGAGAAACAACTACATGGAAGATAATGAAAACATGACTTTGGTGGCCAACACTATTCAATGATTATCATCAATATGTACAAAAATGCGATGTATGTCAAAGAACGGGCCATCCTCTATCGAAACACCAAATGTCATTGTAATTAGTTATCACTTTGCTACCTTTTGAGATATGAGTGATCGCCTTTGTCTGACCATTTGCAAAAGAGGTAAGAGGATGGGAGAAAAATATATAATAACTACCATCGAATATCTAACAACGTGGGAAGAAGTTGAGCTAGTCAGATCCTACACTAAAGACGTTGTAGACAAATTTATATATGAAAAATAGTAACACGATTTGGCTTCCCCTTGGTTCTTATCAGCGATAGAGGAACCTATTTTGTAAATTGTACAATCTAAGTATTGACAATGAATTTCATGATCGAACACCATAAGACTAATTTTTATCATCCACAATCTAATGGTGTTGTCGAGTCGTTCAACAAAACATTGAACAAAGGTTTAATGAAAATTTGTAATGTCGACATAGATGACTAGAATGATAAATTTTCAGCGATTTTGTGGGCCTATCACATAGTGTATAAATAGTCAATAGGAGCAACACTATTTAAACTTATTTATGGTTAGGACATAGTTGTACCATTTCACTGTTCATCAAATGCAGAGTGTGTTGACTATACTAAAATGTAATACAAACTTAAACGTGGAATGACAAAAAATTACATCAACTAGAGGAAGATTGACTTTATGCCCTTTACCATCAATAGGTAAATAAGGAACAAAAAAACACATGGCATGAAACGTACTTGTAGGCTAAACATTTTCAAGTTCGTAATTTAGTTCTACTATATGACAGTAAAGTAAAAGGCAAGCCGAATAAGCTTGAAATTGCATGGTTAGGACCATTCATTGTCTAGAACATCTCTCCTTTAGGAGCTATACAATTGAAGGCCTTCGAGGGGCACCTTTTCAAATCACTAGTTAATGGTGCCCGAATTAAAATATATATTCCTTGGTAATACTTAGCATAGGTAACTTAGCCATATGACAATGGATGAAAAAGGCTAACCAATTAATATGTAAAAATTAAACTATTAAAATAAAGTTATTACAATTTATTAGTTTATTAAATTATTTCATTTTTTTGATTAAAATTTAAATTAATAAAAATAATTAAAAAAAGATAGTTATAGATATAACCAACATAATAGTCGGTACACCAATAAAAACAATTGGAAAGGTGTACTAGGTAACTACACTAAAACAACATTATGGAGTTGGAGCCCGATATTCGTAATCTCATAAGGGCGAAAGAAATTTCAGAATGACAACAATATAAAAATTAAAGACAGATAGAAAACAAGGGAACAAACCAACTTGCATCATAGAAGCAACATCCCGCAGACCAAGCATATCTAGCACGATTCAACAGTTCAATAAACCAGGAAAAAAATATCGACTATTCATCTGGGAGAAGTTCCAGAAAATCACTCATGTATAAGAACTGACATATGAACTCGATAGAATACGTCACAAAATAAAAATAGAGGGACCAATCAACAAGAGTAATAAAGTACCACCATCCCTTTTTGAAATGCCACACATTCTGCAAATAACATTTCGCTCATAGGATCAACAAAGATTATTTCAAAATATTTCACAATTACTACCCACTCTGCAGGAAAGGTGGAGAGTAGAAGGGATGCATGATTATGGTGACGATCGAAGAGTCAATCATAAATTGAAGAGACATTTCGAAGGGCATCAATCAAGTGATAATGATGGAAGAATCAATGCCACTACTACAAAATTAAAGAGTGACTCGGTTTATTGAAAATATTGCCTGAAATTTAAGTTGATACTCCTTGCGACTTGGAAGATATCCCTGATATACCAAGCCTTGTTATTTCTGACTTTGAAATTATCAATTACCTCATAATAGAGGAATAACGAGATGATTTGTCCATTGCAAATGAGAAAAACAGGTCCAATGAAGAAGAGATTACATTTGAGCCCTGAACTAAGGCAAGACCTTACCAGGAAAACATAATTAGAAATCTGTATGGATAACATAAAATAGGTAAAGGTTGAGGAACTTGCATGGGAAAATAATTTTGAATCCTATCGGGCCAAGATGGGAGATCAATGGAATTCCTAGACTGATATCTTAGAAAAATCTAGCATTCATGACATTCTTTGTGCATTGTTAGTCAGAGACCTGTAGGGGATGAAAGAGGAGGTTGTGAAATACCTAGTCAGTAGGTATCACAATGGAAAAAATTGGCTGCATCAACCAAAATCCATCTATGATACCACCATCCACCTGATAACTGGGCTACCCTACAAAGGAATCAAGGTGTTGAATACGATCGATGTCAATAAGTGGCTCATGAAGTTTGTTGGAGGTGCCTCAGGAAAAATTCATGATGTTTGCTTATTAATCAACTCCAAGACCCCCTAGTCATATGTATTTTCACAATTGTTACCTTATGCCTCACCTCAGCTAGTCGAAGCTTAGATGTTAAACTCATAATGATCAAAGCCATCGGTGAGATAGCGAATTCCGGACATGAATACAACTAGGAAAACCATGTAGCCGACCTTGTTAAATCCAACTACCAGGACTACCAAAACTATGGTAAGGCCATTCAATTTCATTCCTTGTTAATTTGGATAGCCATGAAGTCTAACCCACCTATTGGGGAGGTCAACTTCACTAAGAAAGATACACCCCTAATGAATAATTTCATAATTTTTTACAATAGTTGGTTGGGGAACCCCAATCGATAAGCCCCAATGATATTTTTAGGAATTGACTCTTGAATATCAAGAACATTTCTAAAAAATATAGGGTCCCTCAACATATCCGTAGAGCCCTTCACCCCTACTCCCATATCCAATTATGACTAGTCAATACCTACATCTAGTATAACAACTTTGTTAAAGTCAACCTTCAGGAAGTACCGTACCAACCATCTATTAACCAAATATTCGACGAACTGTGTCAATAGTTCAACACCAACTATGTCATGTCACTTGTAGTTTTCAACCCATCCCATGACATCATCACCTCTTTGAAGGATACTGAAGTTGAATATTTTTTTTTAGGTTTCCTTATATTTACAACCCTTTAAAGCCAACATGTGAGTCCCCTTCCCTGAATCTTCGCAGAAGTCCGCCTGCAAAGAATATGTTAGTCCTAAGACCATCCCATCTAAAAAAAAATCGTATTAGTGGAAAAAAGTTCTCAAAGAAATCAAAATGGATGATCTTGGAAAGCAACAACAACTGGTTGAAGTAATTAAACAAATAAAACCAGAAGAAAAAATAACCAAGAAGACTAGGAAGGATAAATATACTTCCATCAAGGGTCAAATCCTAGATGCCCTAAAAATTTCTAGGAATGTTCTTGCTGACAACATTCAAAACAAAATGTATGAAGTTAATCTAAAAATTAAGCACAATTCTAACTCTACTTCTCAACAACGGCAACACAATGGCATCGAAGTCCATTCTCACAACAAGTCACATTAGAATCCCGTAATAACTGAGATTGGTTGTGATAATATCTAGCCCATGATTTATAAGAGCACCATTAGTTAGACCATGAATAGTCTAAAGAAGAGCAGTCTAAAAAGGAATTGATCAAGAAATATCAATATGAGAAAGAGTAGTCTGAAAAACACCAGTCGGAATAGGACCTGTTGGAGAAAAACTAGTCAGAGCATACTCAATCAGAAAAAAACTAGTCGAGGCTAAACCAATGAGATGAAATCAGTTAGAGTTAAATTAATCAGACATTCACAATAATTCAGAGGCCAATTCAAAAGATAACTCATATGAACAAACTCTCTATGATGAAACTGTCAAGATCATTAGATAACAAGTGTGTCGACTGAGCATCTGCATGATAAAAATGACTGAGATACTTGTTACCAGTACAACACTAGTCCTAAATCCACAAAGTACCAAGATAGTACTGAGTTCGGCCAAGATTGAGGATCATCTTATTGTTTTTGAAAATTTGGTAGAACAATTGATTGATCATAATTTCCAACTCCATGCACAAGTGTGTTGAGATTTTGCATATTGTTTTCGGAAAAAATCTTTGGATAATGCCAACAATAGTGGTTTGTTACATAACTGATGGCATCAAATCAGCAAGTGGAGATTTTCTATCCTATTTTGTTGTGATAGCATTTATATTCAGTCTCTTCTACATCTTTAAATTGTATGCTTGTAGAGGCAAAATTAATGAGTGATGAGGAGGCGTAAGGAAGAGGAATTCCAGATGTGAAAATCTATTGTTGTAATCTCTTGTTGAGTAATAAGATTGTCAATACCTCTGTTTGGTGGATGTAGCCCACATTGGTTGGGTGAACCACGTTAAATGCTGTCTCTATTTTATGCTCTGTGTATGATTTATTTAGTTTCTGCTGTGCATACTCTAACAATTAGTGTCAGAGCATTTAAATCACTAAAAGCTTGAAGTCAAATTCTCCTGTGTACTGAATGTCAAAAGTTACAGAAAGTGGCACGATTGGCAGTTCCAGGCGGGCCGAGCATGGCTTCTAGCACCACAAATCTAGTGGAATAATAAACGCAAATGATTACAACCTTAGAAGGAAGATAAAGAAACTGGGAGCTGGAAGATAAAGCAGCGGTGAGATGGAGGATAAAGCGCTGGGAGCTGGAGGAATGAAATGGTGTAGTAGTTTGGAGTGGAAAGAATAAAGGATTGAAAACCGGCATTGCGTGAAAAATCTGTAAATCCATTCCGAATGTGTTGAGATTCATCTCAGCACCTCGATATTCTATCCACGACTGTTTTCTGAGCTAATAAACATGGAGCATGTTCTCTGCTTGCGGGCTTCGTCTGGAGGAATGAAATGTTGTGGTCGATTGCGCTGCATTTTGTAAGCGCTGGAACAGGACCATTCTCTTTATTGCTTCCATGGAGCGGGAGAAGGAGTGAAGAGAGCCAGAGTGTTGAAGGAGATGCTATAGATTGAGTTTGTTTGACATCACTACTATACGGTATGGATTGCATAATCATTGTGCTATGCTGGTTTGCTACTTGTGATTTGAAGAGCTGGAGCATGATACATTTGTTTTAATATTTTTGCTTTTGATAATTTCATGTTTGAAAAGGGGAATTTTATCAAATTGTTAATTTGATTAAAAAGGAAATTAAGGTTCCATAGAAAAGAAGTTAAATTCACTATGTCAAAAACTCAAAGTGCTCGATTTGAGATCGATAAGTTTAATGGGAGAAATAAATTTGAAATCTGGAAAGTCAAGATGCACAATTTACTCGTGCAACAAGGTGTGGTGAAGGCACTTTTGGGAAAAATCCAAACAACCTTTCGCCATGACAGATGATGAATGGAGTGACATCGATGACAGAGCACTAAGCGGCATATGATTGTGTTTGGCGGATGATGTTTTATTTAACATTGTGTCAGAGAAAACTGCCGCTGGTCTATGGACAAAGCTAGAAAAACTATACATGACTAAATCCTTAACAAATAGGATTCTTCTGAAAAGACAGTTGTATAGTTTGTGCATGAAGGAAGGTACAAAAATAACCGATCATTTGAATACTTTTAATACTCTCTTGGTGCAGTTAGATAGCATAGAAGTAAAATTTGATTCAGAAGATAAAGCTGTAACTTTATTATGCTCATTGCCTGAGTCATGGGATCATTTTGTTACTTCTATAAGTCTTAGTTCATCAGAAACCCTTGAATTTGATGATGTTGTTGGAGCTATGATGTCTGAAGAAACCATAAAAAGGTCAAATTTAGAAACCTCTACATCAAAAGAAATGATGGTTAGAGGTCAACCTAGAGAAAGATGCCAAAGTTAGTGAAACAACTCTAGGTCAAAATCAAAAGGGAAGAAGAGTAAGCTAAAATGTTGGTTTTGCGGCAAGTCGGGAAATTTGAAGAAGAACTATTGGAAGAGACAACAGACATCCAAGGGAGACTCTTAAACATAAAATAAAGAAGAAAACATGACAGAAACAGGTTCGACATCCGGTTCAGGTATAAGTGATGAAGTTTTATTAGTTAATTTGTTAAATCATGATCAACATTGGTTGTTAGATTCTGGTGCGTCCAATGAGATGTGCATTCGTAAAGAGTGGTTTAAAACTTATAAATCAATCAATGATGGAGTAGTTTACATGGGAAATGATGTCTCATGTAATGTTGTGGGAATTGGACGCATCCAGATTAAAATGTTTGATGGGACAATTAAAATCTTAACTAATGTAAGACATGTGCCTGAACTCAAAAAACATCTTATTTCTCTAGGAGTGCTAGACACAAATAGATATAAAACTTTTATTCAAGGTGGAGTAATGATGTTGGACACCTAATCCTAAAGGGTTAGCGTGGAAGCCAAATGGACAAAGCAGTCCAAGAGACCTTGGGATGTGAATCCCAACGGTCACCAAATGTACTATAAATGTATATCAAATTGTTAATAAAATTGTATCGCATGCTTTATCTTTCCTAATTGTTCTCCCTCACCATGTCTGTTTAACATGGTATCAGAGCCATGATGAGTGGCCTGTTTTCCCCAAGCAACTGATCTGAGTTGCCTTGAATAGTGTTGGCCCAGTCTTCATTACCTGAAGAATGCCTGCCTGCCTGCCTGAAGCTGCATACCTAATTTCTGAAGGTATTAGAGCACAGGTCCCAGAAATAGTTGTAACTCCTGCTGTCCTGAGAGCTGCTCAGTCCTGAGCACTACTCTAACATTGAAAGGCCTGACATGCTTGAAGACTGCGTACCTGAAGATTGCATGCCTGAAGACTGCCGCTGTCTGCCTTGGTAGCGCGTATCTGCATTGAAACGCCTGACAGCGCTAGAAGGAGGGCATTCCGAGAATTGGTAACGTATAACTCCTGCGTACTGTTTTGGAGGATTAAATGATGTATATGAAAACGCTGTTTGGAATTTAAATGCTGTCCGCTGCCTGTATTAAAACATTTAAAATCCTTAAACGTTGTCCACACTGCCACCATTTCACACCGCCATTCATTGTTCGGTTTCTGGTTTCCAAAGGTCACCACCGCCATTCACTTGGTATCAAAGCATCGCCATTACCTCAACCAGCTGTTCGCTGCCTATATTAAAATTTGGAACGTTGCCTGTACTCCCAAAAGATCTATTCACTGCCTGTATTAAAACGTTTCATCCACTGCGTGTGGTCATCCATATAGTTCTTTTCCACGCGGATATTGTATAGCTCCTCCACTGGTTTTTTTATCCGGGCGGTTATTGCTGTGGGGATTCTTCTGGCTCCGAATTGAGAAGGAATGGGAGCGGCTTGACGTGTTCAAACCCTCGCTGGTGCCATTCACATTTGACAAAAACTGCAACACGAAATCGCTGGTGCGTTTGCCATTCGCTGGTGCCTTCACGCTTCAAAGTTGGAGTGAAGAGTAGTGAGCGACCTGCAAAAACAGCGAAGCAAATACTGTATATTGTGTATGAACTCCGAGTGGCCTTGCGCTCCAGCGGCTGATATGCGGGTTTTTCGGTGTATATTCCGACTGTTCTTGCATATTGGTGACCGTGTGCACAAGAACCTGACCTGCAAATTTTGCGACCCAAGGTGTTTAACTGTTAATCTGGCTGAACTCATTTGGAGAAGCGGGCCTGGCATTGCATGCAAAGGAAAAATATATGTTGATTATGCGTGGTATATGTGGTATTGTGCCATGACCTCTCTTTTATATGTTTTAAATCCGTGGGCTGATTTCACCTCTTATGAAGTGCATTATGGCACATATCTTAATATAAAATTTTGTGCGTTGTGAGATGGTGATGGCACATATATATTATGGTGATGGAACATATATATTTTTAAACACTGTAAAACTGTATATGTGGTGATAAATGCCAGAAATTGTGCTTCTGCGTTGAAAAATCTCTAGCATCATTGTTCATAAACCCTCTCTCTTGAAAACTGTGTGTTTAATGGTGAATGTTGTTGCAATGACCATGTGCGTTGGGAACAAACACTGGTGGCCTATGCGTTGATAACAGTGAATGAAGCCACAACGAACGAGCCAGTTCTAAATTCGAACAAAGATTTGATGCTATGGATCCCAGACTCACCGCATAGATCTGTTAAATTATTTTGGTTGTGTTCACTTGATTACAATTTAAAGGTTGGAGTTCGCATCCAACATTAAAATCTAAAGTCTATGTGACATGGTCACTATGCCAATCTGAGAAAATGTTAGGTATATGTTCTGCGGTGATAAACTCCACGTAGGAAAACTGGTTTGAGTTGAATGCCACGACTGATCTGAGTTGACGGAACCTTTAAGGTTGAGACATTTAATTGAGCCACAAAGTCACGAGCACTTTGCCATTCACCATTCATGTTGAGAGGGAAGTCGCAATGTTGAATGCACGATTCCATAGATGTCGAGTTTCATTGGCCTACGAACATATCTCTTATGCATGATATTGAAATCTGCATTTTCATCTCTAGTGGAAGACAAGTTTGAATATTGAAGCACTGTTATCTTCTCCTCGCAAATCCCTATTCCAAAGCGTGTGAAACGAAGGGGGAATGTGGTATAATCTTTCTCTGTATATCCGTTAGATGTTCTGATCAAATACAACGGTTAAACAGCTCAAAACCGTGGGCAGATGGGCCTGGTCCGGTTTCTTGTTTATACCAATGTACACATTGCCCAATTATTTATATGTAAGTTTATGTCTCAAAGGGTAATTGACTGTTGATATCTCAAAGGGTAATTGACTGTTGATATCTCATAAGTTGGAGTTGGAGGAGACAAAATTTTGGTGTATATATTTACATGCGCTTCAGATTGTTCAGGACTCCTGCATTGTTGATTGGCTTGGCACTAAGGAAATATTGTTCTATGCAGACTGGTCTTGATTAGGATTTCTTATTGAAAAATTCTTTCATTAGTTATACAGAGTTTTGGCTATTTCGGTGATTTCCGATCTCAAATCTTTGCTGACAATATCAATAATCTTGCCGCCATATTTTGGAACTAAAATATTTGTTGTGGATGCAATGAAAAGAGCCACAGTTGCAATAGTCTGCTCATTAAGCCACTAGCGCTTGCCCTACGTTTTTCTTTAATCTGCAAGATTTTCTTTGTGTAGCTTGAAGATATTTAGAAGCTGACATTCTTATGTGGGATTTTGGAGGTTTTTTTAAGGTGTAGAAAAATGGCTAAGCTTGAAAAAACATTAGAGTTATTGAGAACTCTAATCGTATCAACTGCTCACAACACAGTGCAAATCAGGAAAGACACTCTCTATGACATTCAGACATGTCTGCATAATGTACATGAGAATATTGAGTTTTTGCAGCTTGAGACAAAGCTGCAGCAAGAAGAACTACAGCAATGGAGTCATCTTTCTGAACCTGTTTCTGTTCAGAAGATTGAAATAGACTCCCATAAACAGCAAGTCAATAATGTTCATGTTCATTTAAATAAAGCAGCAGTTTTACATGCAGATGCAGAAGTTCAGTCTGCACTTCCCAAGCCCATCATCAGACCTTGGGAATAGCTTGTCCACAACAAGCACAGAACCGGTCTTAGATATGACAAGGACTTGTCCTTTC
>APFE031366217.1:23649-47444 GCA_000404065.3 Pinus taeda
CAGAGACAAAGATGCCTGAACATGCCTTCAGTTGGCGATGTGGGACACTTCCTCTAGCAGAAGACTTCAGCTTCCTGCCAGTTTTGGAAGAGTTCCGGAGACAAAATTGAGAAAACTTCCTCTAGTAGAAGACTTACAGCTTCTTGCGAATTTTGGAAGAGTTCCAAGAATTGCATAAGCATTCCAGAGTTGTTGGTCATCCTTAAACCATCACAGGTTGAGACTTCCCTTTTCAGGTTGAAGTTTTACCTTTTATGCGGGGTGAGGCCTCCCTTTTATGGTTGAAGGTTTCCCTCTTTAAAACAATAGGATCACCTCCTCTAGCAGAAGACTTACAGCTTCTTGCCAGTTTTGGAAGAGTTCCGGGAACTGCACTAAGCGTTCCAGTGTTGGTGGCTATCCTTAATCCACCGCCCTTTTTTACCAACATTTCATAGAGCACATTCAGCCTAGTGCTGCCATGCATTATTGCACATTTTGTATTACAGCTCTTTTCTTGGACTCATACATAACCCTTCGGATTAAGGGGGGGAATGTTGGACTAATCCTAAAGGGTTAGCGTGGAAGCCAAATGGACAAAGCAGTCCAAGAGACCTTGGGATGTGAATCCCAACGGTCACCAAATGTACTATAAATGTATATCAAATTATTAATAAAATTGTATCCCATGCTTTATCTTTCCTAATTGTTCTCCCTCACCATGTATGTTTAACAAATGAAAATTTATAAAGGAATCCTACTAGTAATGAAAGCAAAGAAGGTTGGAAATATTTTTCAGTTAGAAGGAAGAATAGAGTCAGATCATGCTTCAATTGTATATGAAAATGACAATGATTCTATTCGACTATGGCATCAACGGTTGGGCCATATGAGCAAAAGAGGATTAAATTTTTTATCTGATTGTAAGTTACTTCCTAGTTTAAAGTCTTTTAAGTTAGATTTCTGCAAACATTGTATATATGGGAAACAAAGCAAGTAGAAATTTAAAACTGGAAAACATACTAGTAAGGGAATCCTTGATTATATCCATTCTGATGTTTGGGGTCCATCTCCTACAACCTCATATGGAGGATCATCATATTTTGTATCTTTTATAGATGATTTCTCTAGGAAATTATGGGTCTACATGTTGAAAAGAAAGTTTGATGTATTCACAGTTTTCAAGTAGTTTAGAGAATTAGTAGAAAATATCACTGGAAGAACCATTAAATGTTTAAGTACTGAAAATGGTGGTGAGTTTACTTCAAAGGAATTTGATAATTATTGCAAGGAAGTTGGGATTGAAAGACATAGAACTATTGCTTATACTCCTCGGCAAAATGGAGTTGCTGAACGCATGAATATGACTCTCTTAGAAAGAGCAAGAAGTATGCTAAGTAACACCAATTTGTAGAATGAATTATGGACAGAAGCAGTATCTACGGCTTGTTATTTGATAAATCGATCACCATCAACTACAATAGGATGCAAAATTCCTCAAGAGGTATGGAAAGGTCATCCTTGTGATTACTCTAAACTGAAAGTTTTTGGTTGTGATGCATATGCTCCAATTCCGAAACATCAGCCTAAATTAGATCCTAAATCAAAAAGATATATCTTTGTTGGATATGGTGCTGTGATTAAGGGATACAGGTTGTGGGATCCTACTACTCACAAGATCATCATTAACATAGATGTTAAATTCAATGAATCTTCAATCGATAATCCAGATGTAGATATTAAATTGAAACAAGAAAATGTACCTAAGTTTCAACATATTCAGTTTGAAACCAGTTCAAACACCGATGATAGTAAAGATGAACAAGTTTCAGATGAAGATCATGAAGAATTTCCTACAGATAATAATTAACAAATTGTGGAAGAACCAGAAACATCTTTAAGAAGGTCCATGAGAATCAGATATCGTCCTAGAAGGTATGATGATTATGTTACTTCAGTTTCTTTAACTGCTAATGATGATGAACCTTTATGCTATCAAGACACTGTAGAAGGTTCTAATAGTGATAAGTGGAAAGAAGCTATGAAGGAAGAAATGAAGGCATTAGACAAGAATGCCACATGGGACCTCGTAACACTTCCCAATGACAAAAAAACTGTAGGATGTAAATGGGTTTACAAATTGAAAAGAGGTGTTGATGATAAAGAAGACAGGTACAAAGCAAGGTTGGTTGCAAAAGGTTTTTCTCAGAAAGCAGGAATTTACTTTCATGAGATTTTCTCACCAGTTGACAAAATTGTTTCAATTCAGATTGTCTTAGCATTAGTTTCTTTACTTGATTTAGAATTACAACAACTAGATGTTAAGACTGCATTCTTACATGGAGATTTAGATGAAGAGATTTATATGGAACAACCTGAAGGGTTTGTTCAAAATTGCAATAAGAAATTTGTCTGTAGGCTCAAGAAATCATTGTATGATCTGAAGGAGTCGCCGAGACAATGGTACAAGAAATTTGACTCTTTCATGATGAGCCAAAATTCTATAAGAAGTGAATATTATCACTATGTTTACTCTAAGAAATTAAGTAATGACATGTTCATTATCTTAGTATTATATGTTGAAGATATGCTTTTAACAAGCAAAAGCATAAGTGAGATCAACAGGTTAAAGGCTAAAATGGCTAGGACATTTGATATGAAAGATCTAGGAGCAGGAAGACAGATTTTGGGCATTGAGATTTTCAGAGACAAGAGCAATGGCAAGCTGTGGTTATCACAAAAGAAGTATATTGAGAAAATACTTTTAAGGTTTGGTATGAACAATGTGAAGCTAGTTTCAGTCCCTTTAGCTTCCCATTTTAAGTTTTCTTCAAGTTTATGTCCTAACACAAATGAAGAAAATGAATATATGTCTCGAATTCCATATGCCAATGTAGTAGGTTGTTTGATGTATGCGATGGTTAGTACTTGACCAGATATTTCACATGCAGTTGGGGTTGTCAACAGGTATATGGAAAATCCAGGGAAAGAACACTGGTCAGCAGTGAAATGGGTGCTTCGGTATCTGAGAGGCACAAGAGATTATTGTATCACTTATAACAGAAGTAGTGAATTTGTTTGCAGATATGTTATTTCTGATTTTGCAGGTGATTTGGATAAGAGAAGGTCAACATCAGGATATGTCTTTACTCTTGTAGGTGGAGCTATTAGTTGGATGTTAAAGCTACAAAACATTGTTGCTTTATCCACTACAGAAGCAAAATACATAGCTGCTTCACATGCTTGCAAAGAAGTGGTTTGGTTGAAAGGTTTGTTTGGTAAGTTTGGTAGGTTACAAGACAACATTAAGTTATTTTGTGATAGTCAAAGTGCAATTCACTTGGCTAAAAATCCAGCCTATCATAGTAAATCAAAGCATATACCTACAAAGTACCATTTTGTAAGACAAGTTATCACTGAACGAGGAGTCTCTCTTGAAAAATTGCATACAAAGGAAAACTGTGCAGACATGTTCACAAAACCAATTTTATTAGAGAAGCTACGATGGTGTCTGGATTCTCTTGGCTTGCAAAGAAAATAAAAATATAGTAAACGAACAGGGTATCAGGTTAATTGTTGTCAAGGTGGAGATTGTTGAGATTTTGCATATTGTTTTTGGCAAAAATCTTTTGGATAATGCCAACAATAGTGGTTTGTTACATAACTGATGGCATCAAATCAACAAGTGGATATTTTCTATCCTATTTTGTTGTGATAGCATTTATTATTCAGTCTCTTCTACATCTTTAAATTTTATGCCTATAGAGGCAAAATTAATGAGGATGAGGAGGTGTGAGGAAGAGGAATTCCAAGTTTCCAAATCTGTTGTTGTAATCTCCTGTTGATTAATAAGATTGTGAATACCTCTGTTTGGTGGATGTAGCCCAGATTGGTTGGGCGAACCACATTAAATGTTGTCTCTATTTTATGCTGTGTGTGTGTGATTTATTTAGTTTCTGCTGTGCATACTCTAACAAAGTGTTGGAAATGTAGACTTGACCAACAATTATTTCAAATCCCAATTTTACACAGGCCCTACAGAAGGCCCATAATGAGTTTCTAGCAGCAAAGCAAACTCTGCAAGCCACACTAGACAGAGGATCTACCATCACTGCTAGATTGAATAATTTGTCGACCTACTTAGCTTCTATTCATTAAAAAATAAGGGCTCAAGAGCTGCTTATCAAAGAGCTACCGTGAGACAAACTTCAGATAGTAGAATGTAACAAACATTCAATACTCATATAGAACAGGAAAGGGAAAATTATTCATAGCTACTTCAACAACACTGTCAATGGTTAAGAGAGGGAAATAAATCCCATCAAAAGCTTCCTATGCATCAAAAATTTTGTAGGGAATTCTTAACTAAGTCATGAGCATTGAAGAATCCAAGCCTCTTACTCAAAACACAACAGAGAATATACCTGTGGAAGAAAATGTGCAATATTTGTCTGATCTCATAGAATCCAATGTTACAGTTAAAGTGGTAGTTTGAGAATGGTCTATCTTCGATGAGAACTTGCAGGTTTTCTCTCTAGTAATTTATCAGACTTCCTTTCTGAGCAAAACTCCACCTCCATTAGCAGTTTCAACATCACCACATCCACTATGACCTACCCATGAATTTTATTAACACAATGTTTCAACATATTTTTCAACTTCATAATAGTAATCTCAAGAAGAGAAATTTGATCAAGCAAAGAATAGGTCAACACAACTAGCTTCACAGGTTCTGGCTGCAAGAGTAGAATCATAGGACAAGGACCCACCGTATGTTCTATCTTAGTCTTATTTTATTGTAATAATTGTAATTATAATTTTACTTTTGAGAATAATTATTATGAATGTAAAAAAATTTTCTTTTTGTTCTGTCGGGCATGCAGGTACAATGGCCCCCTGGCAGATAGGGGGTCAATTATGAGAATCAACCCCATGCCTATTAGGGGGGCGATTCTAAGAATTGGATCCTGGCAGTGAAGGAGCCGATTCTAAGAACTACCCCCTTGCAGGCTAGGGTTCGATTCTCATAATCGAACCCTTGCTTGCTAGGGGGTTGGAGGATAAATGTAATTTTTTTTATTATAAAGAATGTGCTTTTTTAGGTACCCTGGATGAACCTAACAACCCACTTTTCATGGGGGTCGTTGGCATGTTCTGGGTTTTTTCGTTTTAAATTGTTTATGTTTTGTTGTTTACTTAAGATATTGGTCTTTTTTATCTATAATATATATATATATATAAATATATATATATATATATATATATATATATACTTGTAGGAAAATGACAGCAAGGAAGGTTTCTGTGAATACTTCAGGACCAAAGATAACAATTACATCATCTAAAGATGGAGGTGGACCCTCAAAAAATATTGTTAAATGAACTTGACCTAAGCTAATGATTAAAAATATAGCAAGTGGCTCTGCAAAGGAAAATAAGTTGGTTTTTACTAGAAGAAATCACAAGAAGTGAAGCATACACAATTTGCATGGTTTGTCAAAGATAGAGAAGGCGAAAAAGATCTGTAGATATATCTATATGCTGGTATGGTTTATAATGGTGGAAGTTATGAGGAGCTGAGAAAAGTACTAGACACGTGCTTGATGTTGGATACTAAAGTTATTTATGTACTTACAAAATTTCCCAAGTCACATGGCAATATTAGATATCAGTTTTCATTGTTGATGTATGACATAGCAGATGATTTTACAAGGATATGTAAACAAATCATAAATGACATTACACAAAATATCGTAAGTATTTTTATTTATATTTATGTGTTTTGTGTTATTGTAACTGTATCATTATATTTTTTATAACTTACTTATTATTGATATATTATATTTTATTTGACAAAATTTTACTGAGGGTCTTTCAATTATGTTGGGGGGGGGATTTATTTTATAGAGCGAGATATTATGAATGTTGTCAATGTTTTCCACTTAGGGTCAGAAGGAGATATGACAAACAAGAAAAAAAAAGTACTTCATGATGCTACAAAACTCCATACAAGGGATCAACAAAGAATGCCTATAGTGGATAAATCTAGCAAAGCTAGACATGTTACTTTTGAACATGAGTGATGGGCCTCTAAATTAGACATAAACTAAGGCCCATGCCTCTAAATTAAACAATAATTTAAGGCCTATGACATCCTTCAGCACATTAAACCTCTCTTTCTACTTTAGATAATTTATTTTTAACTTTAATATATTCATTAGGAATGTTTATGAATAATTAGATATTTGTGCCTAATATTATTTATTTTTGTGGAATATTATGAGAATATTGGGTAGATTATGAAGATTTGGAGGAGGATATAATTTAGGGACTTGTTCCATACTACAGGAGGATCAATAATAAATAATAAATCAACAAGATATTATGGAATTATGACACAGATTGTGGAACTCCAATGATTGAGAAAATCTAGGAATGTGTTCCCTGCCATTTAATGCAGATTCTAGTATTGGGGTCTAGATCCACTAATCAAGGGATTTTGGTGGGGAAAGCTTCCTCCATTCATGGGGAATGACTCCTATTCATTTTTTATAAGTACCAAGTCGATTTTTCCTCTAGCAAATTATTCAGAAAATATAGGAATGTGTTTGCTGCCATTTAATGTAGATTCCTAGTATTGGGGACCAGATCCACTAATCAACGGATTTTGGTGGGGAAAGCTTCCTCCATTCATGAAGAATTATTAATCATCATTTTTTATAAGTAACAAGTCGAATTTTCCTCTAGGGATATATTTTGATTAGTGTTCTTGTGGAGAGAACTCGTAATTTTGCAGCTCCATTGTATCTTCTTGCAGGGATGTAATCTTATTGATGAAAATAATGAAGATTGGTGTCATGTTCAGCTTCTAAATCTTGTTCTCCTCCATAGGTCTCTGAGTTTCCTTGGGCTTGGCCATCCTAGGAGCCTCAGAGCCCTTTTGTATGATTTTCTTTCCTTCTTTTCACTGCTTATTCACATGCATCTCTAGTTTTTATTTATTTCTATTTTTTCATTTAGTATTAATGATTTTTTGTTGTAGGATTGAGTTAAATGGTTGATGTAAGTCCTTTTGCAAGATAACAAGAATTATTTTATCCTTGGAAGATCTTTGGAAGTTCACAGTAATCATTGAGTTCCTTGGATTAGTCTTCATATTCTCAATTCTAGATTGTTAGACCTTCTTTTTAGCAAAGAACAATAAATTTCTGCTATTTTTTAGAGCATGCTAACAAGCTTCAATCGATTTGGTACCACTTGTATTAGATCAAAAAAACATTCTAGTTCTTAACAAAAATCACCCCATTGCATTTTCACTTTATTTGGTTAGGCATTTTTTAGATTTACTAGCTCACTAGTTCTCGGATTTCTAGTTTTTCGACTAGTAATGTTTTTCTATTTTTTAAAATAGGTTAAGAGAGGTATTTTTGAGTGATTTCACTTGGAGTGGGGACCTAAGACATCCTATTTAAAAATAAAAATTTTCCCATACAATTTGGATTTGATTATCTCGGTCATTCGATGAATTATAGTAAATTTGTACATCCTGTAGTAAATAACTGTAGCATCCTGTAGGAAAGCCTGTTTTGAGGCCGAATTGAGGAAAAAGCCTCTAGGAAGCTAGCAAAGGGTCCCTACTTGTCTCCCAAGCTTTCTAACCATTCATCATAATCTCCAAGCCACCTTCCACATCACCAAAAGAGATTAGCTTTCACACTCTGACATGAAAAAAAATGAAAAGGAAAACATATTTATTTTATTCATTCTCATGCACAACAGTAGAAGGTTTGATGGTTTGAATCTACATGCTTAGGACAATAGGATTGCATACATGTTAACTTAGCATCCTTTTGAAGCAAAGCCTCTTCGAATTTAGTTAGAAAATGGTGTGTTTTAGCATTTGATTTCAGTCTCTTTCCTTGTACTTTCTTTCTTGCAATAGGTTAAGGTTCCATTTCGAACATTTCATTTCCTGAAATTAGTTTAGAATTTGACTTTAGTACATGCACTCCATTACATCATGACAGCAAAGAAAGGACACATTGTATGCCGCACATATAGTGTCAACACCTCTTATGTTTTTACGAACCCCAGGTTAATAATTAAAGTCGGTAGCATTGGGAGTTGCAAGATTCTTGTTGCAATACCGAGGCTCATCACGTTTTGGTGCATTGCCAGGGAGGTGTCAAAGTATGCATTGTTTTCTTCCCTAGTTGATTCATTTTTTTTTTTCAAAAGAAAAATATTTTCATTAGCCATATTTAATTCAAAAGTAGAAAATGGCATTGCATTATAGTTTCCATTCAATCATAAAGACAAAAACAAAAAAATATACAACACTAACCCACTCCCCCATTTGATCACATGGTGTAGTAAGAGCCATATCACCATCCACTTTTGCAAGTAGAAGAAGAAGGAGATGGAAAAGAATGTATAATAAATGGATGGAGATGATGACAATGAGGAATATCTTCTTGGATTTCCCATTCAAGATATTGATGTTAATGTGCACATGAAGAACATCCCTCCATATTTTCTTCCAAAATTTTATGGTCTAAGGTCAGAGGATTCGTAAACCTTTCTCTTTGAATTTGAAATTGTTTATAGATCTTATGGTTACTTATTAAAAGCTCAAAAAATGAGATTGTTTCTGGAAACACTGAAGGATAAAGCTCTTACATGGTTCATGAGTTTAGGGAGTAATTCAATAAGATCATGTAATGATATGCAAAAGGTATTTCTAGAAAAATATAAAGATCATGATCTTAAGGAAGAAATATTTAGAATGAATCAAAAATAAGATTAGAGCCTTGAGGATCTAATAGAGAGGTTCATGTGTAATGTCAAGAGGGAAAAACTACATCATTGAGGATCCGACACACTAAAAACCATCTTTACTTAGAGCAATTAGGGATGAATGGATTGAATTCCTTAATCTCATGAGTAGAGGTGATGTATATCAATTATCATTTGAGGAAATTTGTGAAACATACAAACACATATCAAGAGGAAAGGAAAGAGTAGGTAAATCAACATCAAGATCGGTAAGTCAAGCTAAACTTGGAAATTTGTTTGATGATTTTAAAACAGAAATTCTTAGCAATCTAAAAAAACAAGTAGAAATGTCAACTACCAATCTTAGAGTGGAGGGAGGAGGGCGATGGAGGCATCGAAGACCATAACTCACTGTGGCCATGGTAACTGCATTCTTTTTACCCCTTGTTTTACTGTTGGTACCATTTCCTTGGAACGTTGTCACTCCCTGCTAGTTGTTGCACCCGTTTTTTGACTATTGCTTCCCCTGACAGTTACGGCTGCCCCGATCCCATTGCAACATGTAGGACATGGACCATGATGTGGTCGATTACACTGCTGACCCTAACCTCGAACAACAAATATTCCGATGACCTAACCCTACGCTAGCCCTAACCATTCCCCATAACCTACCTGCCTCATTCTGCACTGGCTCGCCTCCTATGGTTACCTTGACTAGAACATCTGCCTCCAGCCTTCATTTCGACAATCTCTCCATCGATTCACCAAAATTAGACTACTTGCCTCTCTCTCTGATGACCCTTCACCTCCTAGCCATATGCTCACCCTCCTCTCCGCCCTTTGAACCCTCGCCTCCCGGTGAATACCTCCGTGCATCTCATATCCCCTCCACTTTGGAACCTGCCCCTCTTGATGCACCTATGCCGTAACCCCCGATAGATACTCCATCAATCAGAGAGGTGCTAGCATCCACAACCTTACATTCAGGGTATTTTGAAACCTTAGTGGTCAAAGTTTGTCACTCTACACAGGGCTCTTAGCAAGAGACATAAGGTACACCAGACACTCTATTGGACTACCCTACATCACCCAGATTAGGAGAAAGGAAGACCAAGTGTGTGAAAGCCTCCAAGAAGGACTTCACCCTCACGTTCGGTGAAGGTCTCAACATGGGCGAGGTGGTTAACACGGTCGGGAAAGTCCTAGTGGGAAAGGTTAGAGGCCACACCTACATTGATGAATGACTTAGTCATTGGGTCAAAGAAATCTAGGGAAATACCTTCAAGGACCTCCCCAAAGTGCAGATTCTTCCCTGAGGCTAGTTTGCATTGTATTTCTCTCTGGAAGAATTTACCACCCTAGCTCTATCTCGTCACTGGCACATTGAAATGGCCCTGGCTTTACTAAGACGATGGATCCCTCTCTTTGAACTTGAATGAGAGTAGATTGGGGCCAGGCTAGTTTGTGTCAAATTAACTGGGCTCCCACGACAATACTGGTATGAATATGTCTTCATCCGCATTGGAAATGCCCTGGGCACTTATTTGGATTACGAAAAATCATACATTCAATCCAAGAACAGAACATTAGCCCACATTTTGGTGCACCTGGACACAAAAGAAGGTTTGGAGGAGAAAATTACACTGCAATGGCAACATTTTTCCAGAATCGAAATCCTAGATTACGAAGGTGTCCCCTTCAGATGCCAAAGATGCCACAAAGTTGGGCATCTTTACAAGGAATGCCCTCTGGTACGTAAGGGCATGGACTCTTCTATGGGAGCTGAAGATGCTACAGGAAAGAACACTGCCCTTGCCTCGGGGCTGACTCCACTAGCTATCGTGAAAACAATCGGATTGGCAACACCTAAATTCCAGGCTACATCCAGTGGACCTCATCCCCCCTCCTAGCCAATGACCAGATCGCGGCCTCTAGCAGAGCCTGCTCACACATCGGGTACTCCTCCTTCCCCGATCTATGTTTTTATTTCTACACTTGCATTCTCTACATCTCATGTGCACTCTGCATCTACACTGGATGACACCCTCAGCTCCATTCCCTGTCCCCTAATCCCTCTATCACCAACTTTCTCCACCACCCCCCCATCTTCCCCCCTCGACCTTCCCCTTGTCCCCTCTTACACCCTTTTCATCCCCTCTAATACTACCCAACCTTACAACCTAAGGTCTCATCTTTCCACACCTCAGGATGGAAAATCCCCATTTGGACTGGGCATTTTCCCCTCCCCTCTGACCCACAAGCCCATCCGTGGCCGAAAGTCACAACTATCCAAAGCCATTCTGATAATGGGGGTAGAAGTTGCCTTAGGTAGAAAAGCCTCTCTTGACCAGGTACTTAGAGCATTGAACAACCCTGCATAGTTTCCCCCTTGAAGTGGCTCTCCTTTAACTGTAGGGGCATGGCTAGCTCGCCCAAAAAACTAGCCCTTAGAAGACTTTTTGAATCCGAGCCTCTGCAAGAAACTTTGGGAGAATCTGACCTTATCTCCCGTACACTCGGCTCCCTAAAACCTAGCTGGACATTTCAATCCTTGGATGTAATTGGGTTTTCAGGTAGTTTGGCCTTGGGATATAACCCTCACACCATAAACTTCAGGACCTCCCAAGGAGGGGATAGTTTCATCGATATGGATATCTTCTCATCTGAGTTGGGAATGGACCTCCACATTATCAATGTATATGGACCTTGTCGTAAAAGAGAGGTCTACTGGAATTGACTTCTCAACTTATCGATCATGTCCTCAGAAAATACCATCATCGGTGGCGACCTAAATTTCTCCATTGGATATGGAGAATCCTCGGGGGCCAATGCACAAGTGGACAGGCTCACTGAAATTATGGAGATACTGCTGGAACAACATAATGTGACGAACATCCCAATAATCAAGCCCCTTCCCACTTGGAGGAATCAGAGAATAGGAGAAGTTGCATTGGCTAGAAGGATGGATAGATTTTTGATCAAGGACTCTCTTATTCAAAAGCTATCCCTCTATAGATAATGGGTGGGAACAGGTGGGATATCAGACCATTCTCCCATACTCACGGACATCTCGAGACCCCATACAAACCAAGGGAACCCTACAAATTTAACTCCACCTGGTTAAAAGACCCATCCTACATCCAAATGATAAATGATCACTAGTGACTCCATTGGCAATCCAGAGGCAGAAATTGGGCTGAAGGATTTTTCCACAACCTCATAATGCTCCAAAAACTCTCTATTCAATGGGCCAAGGAAAAAACCAAGAGAGATGATAATACCCTCAATTCCGTAGAGCAATCTCTGGCTTCATTACAAGACGAGCATAATAGAGGTTTTGCATCTGCTAATGCCAAGGCTCAGCTTATTGAACTGGAAAATTAGAGGATCAAAATTCTAAAGGATCGGGAAGAAACTTGGTGACTCTGAAGCCGAGCAATCTGGTTGCAAGCAAGGGATGAAAACACAAAGTTTTTCCAAAATTATGCAAAAGGAAGGAAAATCTCCAATACTATTTGGCAGATGCCTATGGAAGATGGAAGCATAGCAACTACCTTCAGAGAACTCTCACAGCTGGGGAATTCACACTTCAAAAATCTCCTCATGGCCCCTCGAGAGGCAACCATTGCTGAAATTGTTCGAATTGCAGGGCATTTCCCCAGGTTTGTGGATGAAGACTCGATTGAGGATCTCATCTCCCCAGTCACATAGGCGGAACTAGAAGGCTAAAATGGTTCAAGAATGACAAGAGTCTAGGCCCAGATGGATAGACTATTGAATTCTTCCTTGCCTTTTATGAACTCATTGGATTTGATCTGCTTAAGGTAGTGGAAGAATACAGAACAACTGGGCGAATGTACGAGGCCATAAATTCTACTTTCATTGCCTTAATTCCTAAATCTGACTCCCCTGCATCCTTCAATGGTTTTCGGCCTATCTCCCTCTGTAGCTGCTTGTACAAAATCATTACCAAGATCATTGCTAATCGGCTCCGTCCCATCCTATCTAGACACATCTCCTCTAAACAATTTGCCTTTCTTCATAACAGACAAATACATGAAGCTGTTCGAACTACACAAGAAGCCCTACACTCTATCAATCAAAAAAAGATAAAAGGAGCCATTCTCAAAATTGATATTGCCAAAGATTTTGATAAGGTCAGCTAGCTTTATATGAAAATGATCGTCACTCATCTAGGCTTTCCTCCTCCTTTCATCAACTAGATCATGTGTTGTATTAACTCGACATCCTTCAATGTTCTCATTAATGGCTCTGCCTCGAATTTCTTTCATGTTGAGAGGCCTTCGGTAAGGATGCCCTCTTTCCCCACTTCTCTTCCTGATTGTTATGGAGGGCCTCAGAAGATTCACTACAAAAGTCAAGAGGGATGGACAATTACATGGGATACAAATGAATGACCTCTTCCATCTCAGCCATCTACTTTTTGTCAATGATGTCCTTATTTTCGTCGATGGTAGCCTGCAAGATTTATCTACTTTCCACGACATTCTTAAACTCTTTGCAAAGGCCACTGGCATGGAAGCAAATCATACCAAATCCACCATCACTCTCTCATATACCTCACCCCAGGAAGCCAGAGCTGCATACCAATTCTTTTGCTTCCAACAACTTCACTTGGAGGACGACCTAAAGTACCTGGGATTCTGGCTTAAGCCCCATTTCTATCGCATTACGGATTGGATTTGGCTTGTAATTAAGATTGAGAAGAGGTTGAAACACTGGAACCATCAATTCCTCTCGAGGGCAGGTCCGCTTGTCCTCATAAAATTCGTCTTGGAAGCCACCCCTGTATACTGGATGACGTTGGCTTGGATCCCTAAAGGAATTCTTGCCCGCATACAAAATATTTGCCACATATTCCTTTGGAATGGATATAAAGAGGGCAATCCCTTTGCATGGGTCAAATGGAAACAAATCGCTCTACCAAAAAAATGGGGAGGGTGGGGCTTAAAAGACCTCTCAGCATTTGCATGGGCACTAGCAGCTAAGATGGGATGGTCCTTGCTCACATCACAAAACCTATGGATCAAAGTCACATATCACAAATACATCTGGCCTCAACATCTCATGGACTGGATACGCATCCCAACTTGACCAAGTATTGGGATATCTATTGTTTGGAAATCCATCCTCCATTCTATGCCCAACGTTCATGAGGGCCTTGCATGGAAAACCAATGCAGGCAATATGGCTCGAATAGGCATGGATCCATGGTCCAGTAGGGACAACATGCACCATTTACCTCCAGACCTCATACAATACTTGAAGCAGAGGCAGATTAAGGTGATTGGCCAGATTGTAGACATGGAGAACAGCTCCATTCTTGAGCAAGCCTGGTTATCTGCTTGGCATCTGGGCATTCCCAAGCACTAGCAATAGAATTGGGAGGGTTATGTAAATACCCTCAACGAAGCACATGTTCGCATAGTGGAGGGACTTGACGAACTCATTTGGACCCTGGCTGAACACGAGAAACACTCTCCCAAAGCGGGAAACCCAAACCTTCTAATGGATCATAAACCACCTGCTCTCCTGGATTGGTGGGGAAAAATATGGAAACTCAAAGCACCCTCACAAACTAGACCCTTTATGTGGAATGTCCTCAACAACAAGACACCCATAGGTGAAAATCGTATGCGCAGATCACAATTTGGGCTGCATTGGTGTGTCCTCTGTACATAGGCAGTGGAGAAAAATGAACACCTTTTTTAACTTGCCCTCTCACTATTCAGCTATGGCAACAAATAACTCACCTCCTCACCAAGCAGGGCAGATGGCATGGTATCTTGATCGCTGAAGCATGGAATAATTGGAATATTGAGCACATGGAAAACAAGTCTCAGTGCTTACCTCTACTCATTTGCTAGAAGATTTAGTTGACTAGAAATAACATCATTTTTAAAGGATTACCAACTCGATGACCACTCATTACAACAAAGATTGTTGCTGCATATCATGAAATCCCCGAGGAGACACAGACCACTACAACGCAACCACATGCCCCCAAAATTATAGATCGATCCATCCCGTGGGCATATTTTGATGGAGCAGCCCAATCTCATGGATGTGGGGGAGGCTTTCTTCTACACCTATCTAATCAACACCATTACCAAATCAAGATGGGTCTAGGGGAGGGAATAAACAATTTTAAAGAACTGATTACACTTAGACATCTATTGCATTTTTCACTGGCACACTCATGCAATAATATTCATATATTTGGGGACTCCAAAATTATCATAAACTAGTTCAACAACATAAATAATTGTCATGCTCATACACTTAGAAACATACTGGATGAGAATGTGGTTTACAAGGCCCAATTTAACTCTATCATTTGTCAACACATTTATAGGGAACATAATGAGGCTACTGAAAAATTATCCAAGGAGGCCTCGACACAACCCAGAGGTCTGTGGATAATACATGAACAAGTGGGAGCAGAACAATATCAGTATTACCTCAAGTGGACAGGGCCTAAATTTTTGTTGAAATTTACAACACAGTAATATATGTATATATTTATGTTTATCAATATGTTTTTATTTTTGCAAGAAACTCAATACACCCTACGTGGTGAATATGTACATCACCTTTTTTTTGGTATGGATTCAGCACATATTTATATTTTGACAGACATATTAACCTAGCTTCAGCTAGCAGTTAATGCATATGCCAATGGCATCTATTATATGTAATTTGTCAAAGTAATGGAAGATTACGATTTTTCCCTAGGAAAACAAAATAGAGATGTTAAGAATGCAATATGAAGGAAAAGAAAATGTTTATATTTGTGTTGCAGAATCACATGATGTTAAACATTGTCCATCATTACCAAGGTTGAAGGAAGTTTACCAAGAGGACAATGGAGAAACTCAATCACCAATGCGGCTATGTTATGTAGCTCTAAGAGGACCATGGAAGCCTAGTCAACCTAGTATGATGCAAGAGCCTAATTCACAATTTCAAGGTTATGCATATCCACCTCAAAGTAATTGGAACACACCCTTTCCTTGGAAACATTGGTCATCTCAACCCCAAAACCAGTCTTGGCAACAAGGTTGGTAAGGAACTTATGGGAGCCATCAACAATATCCTTAGTATTTTCCTTAATATCCTCCATACCAAACTCCATGTTATCATTACCATTCACGTCCACCACAACCACAACCGCAACCACATCCATCTCAAAGATACACTCCCACTAAACTACATGTACCACCATTTCCAAACCCACACATTAAAGTAGCTTAGCCCAGTTACAATGCAGAGGTACAACACTTCCAAACATCTCCTTTTGAGATCAATGGCATTCACCATGGCTCAGGAAGAGTATTTCAAGAAAGAGATTATCTTGACATCATTGAAGGACCACATCCAGAAGAAGAAGATTCAAGTGAGAAGACCATAAAATCATGGGCTGCCCTTGATGAAGAGAAGACATCAAAATCAGAGATCGAGAGAGCTCCCTCATGGTTACCATCAAATGCTCCATGTATTCAAGAGAACAATCAACAAAAAGAGGAAGATTTGAAGGTCATGGTAGAAGAAGACATGAAGAATTATCGAGATCAGCAAAAGGACCAGGGGCATCACAACTATATTGAAATATGGTTCCAGACAGTCATTAAGTTGCAGCGATACCCTCTTCTTCAAATGTGCTTGATATCATCAAAGTCAAATCATTTGATCTCTCAAATTCAGGTATATGTCAAAGCATGCATCTCAAGCCTACACATAATTTTTTCTTTCATCTTGATGTGCACATGGTTCCATTGGAAGTATTCTTATACTTGAAAGTGATTTTTTTCAAGTAGAGTAGGGTAGAAAAAAATGAAAAATAAGAGAAAAAAAATAAAAATATCAGGTGAAAACCTCCTTGGAGGCATTTCAGATTGGCTCATTGATTAAAAACCTCCATGAGGCGTTCAATGGGTTGGAAAAAAAAGGAGAGAAAAAAGAAAAGATCCTAGGTGAAAACTTCCTTTGAGGCGCCTACGTAGACCTACTAGATGAAAACCTCATTGAGGTGGCTAGTGGGCCTAGAAGAAAACAAAATAAAGGAAAAAACATAAAAATCTTTGCTCCATGTATGTCTCTAACGAATGCATGTACTCTCGAACATCTGGAAGCAAAAAAAAAAAACAAGTTGTTACCAAAAGAAAAAATTGGTCAACCTAGTCAAAAGAAGTCAGTTTTTGACTTTCTCCTCCTTTGCTCAAATTTTCTGACAAGGCCAAGGCCATGCCAATACATCACCATCATCTATTTCCACCATCCACCCATCATTCTCAAGCTTTTCCCATTCAGTTTGCTTGTTGTCCTAAGAAACTCTAGGATGCTTTATTTTACTACAGGATGCAAAAATACATAGAGCAAAAATTTTCTTTTTTCCATAACCTGAAAACCATGCATCCATTTTCCAACATGTTTCAGGGGGAGATGCATATGGATGATGGTGACATGCTCAAGCAATTTCAGAAAATTGCAGTGCACAGTTTTCAAGAAATCAGCCTCCATCACCTACAACCATTTTCAAATTTTCTCGATATCTGTGCATCCATTTAAAAAGATGTTTCATGGGGAGATGAATATGGATGATGGTAACATGTCCAAGACATTTCAGCAAATTCTAGTGCATGGTTTCCAAGAAATTGACCTCCATCACCTTCAACCATGTTTAGTGTTTCTTGAGATCCGTGCATCCATTAACCAAGATTCTTCTATGGGGAGGTGCATAATGATGATGACAACATGCTCATAAAGTTTCAGGTCAATCCATCTACCATTTGGGAGATATGGACAAAACAAGTCGTTGTCTTGAAAACCTACAAGATTCCCTGAGATCCTACATGATACAAAACAACACCTACAGGATTGGAAGTGAGCAATTTTAAAAGGGAAAATAGAGGTTGGCTTCATCAAGCAATGTTAAGGAGCTAGGCTCTACATTTCCCCATGTTTTTCCAAGTGAAAGGAACATAAAAAACCCTCCTAGTTTGTGGAAAGTGATTGCAGCATAAGGGAATTGTATACACATAATTTTCAAATTTGGTATGAGACATATACAAACCTACATCCATTAGAGAAAAATGATAGAGGGATCCCATTAACACAGTGAGGATTCATCAGCACCATCCTATACTATAGATATTCACAAGGCACAGTTGGATGGGTTTCTTTGAAAAATTGAGGGGATATGATGATGAAGTAGCCAGAGATTTGTAGCTAGCTTCAACATAGAGATCTAGAGGTCAAAGAAGCTCCTCCAGATTTTAGCAGTAGCATCAGGATCATCAGCATCACCATCCAACACTTACACATCAACATCAACTCAGTAGTAGCATGCATGTCTCTCCATCAACCATCAGGTAAGTACAAGTATGCAATATTCTTGACCTCTTCTCTTGATCATATTATAGTTAAAAAAAAATTGTCAATGAATGAGAGATGAGGTTTTATAAGCTAAGGATGGGTCAACAGCCTTAACCGCCTTCAACTAGTTAATTGCAACTCACTGCTTTACTCATTCAATGGTTAAAAGTAAAATTATGAAGGGTGATGATTTCAAGGAATGAGGATAGTAGTTAAAAGAAGAAATTCTTGCAAAGGCCAAGTCACCATAGCACTCCAAGCCCTCCATCCACTTCATATTCACTATTTATTCATCATTCATCCATCCCATTTCATTCTTGAAAAAAAATAGAGAAACCTCTCCATCTTCACAAACCTACACGACTCCCTTTGAATCCTAGCATCATCATCCAATCCCTCTTCATCATTTCTCATCACTCACATACAGTTAGAACACCCTGAAAGAGGAGGAATGACTACTACAAGAAGGCTGAATGTTGCTAAAAAAGGAAGAAATGAAACAATACGCTAAACCCCAAGATGGTAGAGCTTTTTCAGAGAACTCCAAGGCCATTAGGCAGTCATCTAGGCCACAAAAGAGAAGAACAAGATAACAAAAGGAAATGAGGCATTCACCATCAAAATAAAACTCAAATTGCAGTGATGAAAATATGTTTTCCAAGAGGTATCCAATCTCTTTATAGCTTTTGTCCAAGGCCTAAAAATGGGAAAAAGGCATGGGAGTCAAGTTGAGGGCTTGCCCTAACCTTAGACTATCATTTATGCTCAAAACTGGTTTCCTGTAGCTTTTACATGAATTACTACAAGATGTCATAGTTCTTATCTAAATGCATTTTGAAGGTGTTAGAGATGTCCAAATGGCGGAACAAGGTAGCAGAAGGTTGATAAGGGTGTGGAAGACCTTGCCAAACTAAAAAATATTCAAGAACCCATCTTGAATAAGGAGAAGAAAGAAAGCTAATGGTCTATAAAAACATTGATTTTTCTTTGCACAAAGATGTTTTTGGGTGTGTCCTTGTAGAACATACAACCAATATTCTTAATGCACAAGAGAGAGGCCACAAAGGTCGAGAATGAGGCATAATGAGGTCACTAAGTTGCTCAGAGGATGAGAGACACTTTCAGCAGGGGAGTATGATGGGCCTCTAAATTAGACATAAACTAAGGCCCATGCCTCTAAATTAAACAATAATTTAAGGCCTATGACCATCCTTCAGCACATTAAACCTCTCATTCTACATTAGGTAATTTATTGTTAACTTTAATATATTCATTAAAAAGGTTTATGAATAATTGGATATTTGTGCCTAATACTATTTATTTTTGTGGAATATTATGAGAATGTTGGGCAGATTATGAAGATTTGGAGGAGGAGATAACTTAGGGACTTGTTCCCTACCACAGGAGGATCAATAATAAATAATAAATAAACAAGATATTATGGAATTATGGCACAGATTGTGGAACTCCAATGATTGAGAAAATCTAGGAATGTGTTCCCTGCCATTTAATGCAGATTCCTAGTATTGGGGACCATATCCACTAATCAAGGGATTTTGGTGGGGAAAGATTCCTCCATTCAAAAGGAATGATTCCTAATCATTTTGTATAATTACCAAGTCGAATTTGCCTCTAGGGAATGATTGAGAAAATCTAAGAATGTGTTCCCTGCCATTTGATGCAGATTCCTAGTATTGGGGACCAGATACAAGTAATGAAGATATTTTGGTGGGGAAAGCTTACTCCATTCATGAGGAATGATTCCTAAATTTTTTTTATAAGTAACAAGTCGAATTTTCCTCTAGGGATAGATTTTCATTAGTGTTCTTGTGGAGAGAACTCATAATTCTACAGCTCCATTGTATTTTCTTATAGGGATGTAATTGTATTGATGAAAATAATGAAGATTGGTGTCATGTTCAGCCTCTAAATATTTTTCTCCTCAATAGGTCTCTTATTTTCCTTGGGATTGGCCATACCAGGAGCCCCAGAGCCCTTTTGTATCATTTTATTTCCTTCTTTTCATTGCTTATTCACATGCATCTCTAGTTTTCATTTCTTTCTATTTCTTCATTTAGTATTAATGATTTCTTGTTGTAGGATTTAGTTAAATGGTTGATGTAAGTGATTTTACAGGATCACAAGCATTATTTCATCCTTGGAAAATCTTTGGAAGTTCATATTAATCATTGAGCTGCTTGGATTAGTCTTCTTATTCCCAAATCTAGATTGTTGGACCTCCTTTTTAGCAAATAACAGTAAATTTCTGCTATTTTTAGAGCATGCTGACAAGCTTCAATCGAGTTGGTTCCACTTGAATTAGATCACAAAAAAATTCTATTTCATAACAAAAATCACCCCATTGCATTTTCACTTTATTTGGTTAGGCATGTTTTAGATTTACTAGCTCACTAGTTCGCGGAATTCTAGATTTTCGACTAGTAATGTTTTTTATATTTTTTAGCATATATTAACGAAGGTATTTTTGAGTGATTCCACTTGGAATGGGGACCTAAGACATCCTAGTTAATAATAAAATTTGTCCCATCCAATTTGGATTTGATTAGCTTGGTCATTCGATGAATTATATTAAATATGTACATCCTGTAGTAAATCATTGTAGCATCGTTTAGGAAAGGCTGTTTTGAGGTTGAATTGAGGAAAAAGCCTTTAGGAAGCTAGAAAAGGGTCCCTACTTGTCTCCCAAGCCTTTTGACCATTCACCAGCATCTCCAAGCCACCTTCCACATCACCAAGAGAGATTATCTTTCACACTCTCACATGAAAAAAGACGAAAATAAAAACATATTTATTTTATTCATTCTCATGCACAAGAGTAGAAGGTTTGATGATTTGAATCTGCATAATTAGGATAGTAGGATTTCATACCTGTTAAATTAGAATTCTTTTGAAGCAAAGCCTCTTAGAAGTTAGTTAGAAAATGGTGTGTTTTAGCATTTGATTTCTGTCTCTTTCTTTGTACTTTCTTTCTTGCAATAGGTTAAGGTTACATTTCGAACATTTCATTTCCAGCAATTAGTTTATGATTTGACTTTATTACATGAACTCCATTACATCGCGACATCAAATCAAGGAAACATTGTATGCCGCACATATATTTCTCATACCTCTTAAGTTTGTACGACCCGCGGGTTGATAATTAAATTCGGTAGCCTTGGGAGTTGCAACATTCATGTTGCAATACCAAGGCTCATCAATGAGGAAGTTGAATATGAAGCTAAGGAATATGTTGCCATTACTGAGGATGAAATTAGAACTAATGTTAGAAAGGAGAAGTGCCATAAAATACTAAAAGTAAAAATGCCCAAGAATGTCTCCCTTCTAGTTGATGATGAGGAAATTTCTTATGTAGAAGAAAATATGATAACCAATAGCAGGAAGAAATAAAAGTTGATCATTCTAAAAAAATCATGGACAATAGTGAAGATCCTGGTGAAAATTAAAAAGGAAGCAGGGAAATCATTACACCATGAGCTGATTTAGAGGACGGCACTATTAAAACAAAACAAAATGTGATTTGACATGAGTTAACAAAGACAAACTTAATTGAGGGTGGTCATACATTTCAACTTAATGTCATCGAAATCGATAAGCCAAATGAAGGACAATTTAAATATCGAATTAGAAAGCCACACCACCTACATGTTAACAACTTGAAAACACTAATGAGGTATAATCCATATGCTCACATGGTTGATTATGTGCTTCTTGTTGATCCAATTCAAGTTCCCAACAGAGAAGCATTTGATAAGTCAAATTGTTTTCAATAAATATATTATGTACTTGGGGGGAACCATTTTGTAGAAGCTCAAAGGAAATTGATGGAGGAATATCCCAATAACCCATGTTTTGAAATAATGAAATGTATCATTTATACTGGTTTAATAGATAATGTTAGGCCATGAGGTAACTCCTCAAATGAAATTGTGTTTATTCATTTAGATTGTTCATAGTTATATACATGAGGGAGTGACTCTTGAGTTTCATCTCCCAATGAATCTTCCTTTTCCATTATTTATTATTTACGTTATTTACAGCTATTCACCCAATACTCATCATTAGCCGTCAACATTCCCCCCCTTAATCTGAAGGGATGTTGGTGAGTCCAAGCATCATTATGAATCTTTCATGCTTTTCTCTTACAAGAACTTTGGTGAATATGTCTACAATCTTCTCACTAGTGGAACAGTGGTGTAGATGGATTGTCTTAGCCTCAACATGATGTCGAGTTAGATGGTATTTTGTATTGATGTGCTTAGTTCGATCATGGAAAATTGGGTTCTTGGCCAACTTTATTGCAGAGGTGTTGTCAATCATGAGTGGAATCGAATGTACTTGTTTCACCTACAAATGTTGCAAAATTTTTCTAAGCCACACAATTTCTTTTGTTTCCTCGGCTCCGGCCACATATTCTACCTCTGTTCTGGAATCTGCTGGAACTGATTGTTTGTGTGATCTCTAGGAGAAAACTCTTAATCCAAGACTCATAGCATAACCATAAGTAGATACCCTAGTTTCTTTGTCTCCATCGAAGTCTGAATCAGAGTATCCAATCAAACTGAAGTCGCTCACCTGTGTATACTTGAAACGAAAGTCTTGAGTTCCTTTCAAGTCCTTTAGAACTCCTTTTGTAGTAGACCAATGTCCCTCACAAGGATTTTGCATAAACCTAGAGAGGATTCCAACAACAAATGAAATGTCTAGTCTGGTAGTGGTCAGGTAGTTGAGACTTCCTACAAGATATCTATAATTTGTTGGATCCTAAATTCTTTTCCTTCAATGGATGTGAGCTTTAAGTTTTTTTCCATTGGAGTGGTTATAGGATTACACTCAGTCATGCCAAACACATTCAACAAATCTCTAATGTACTTATTTTGATAAAGGAATATAGATTTCAGATGTTGAGTTACTTCGATACCAAGATAGTAATGAACATAGCCCAAATTAGTCATTTCAAAAGCTTTCCTGAATTCCTTCTTTATGGATGCAATATAGCTCTCATTGTTCCCTATCATCAAAATATCATCTACATATACCGCAAGATATACAAATGTTTTGCCAACTTTATTGGCAAACAAAGTTGCACCATCAAGATCATAATGTTTGAAATTGAGTTTCAGAAGATGCTCAGTTAACTTTTGATACCATGCTCATGGTGATTGCTTGAGGCCATACAAGGATTTCACAAGTTTGCATACTTTATGTTCTTGTCCTCTCACAACAAATCTTTCAGGCTGAGACATAAAAGCATTCTCTTTTAGACATTCATTCAAGAAAGTAGTTTTTACATCCATTTGACAGACTTTCCAACCATTTTGAGCTGCTAGGGAAAAAAGTGTTCGTATGGTAGCCCATTTTACTATAGGGGAAAAGTCTCCTCATAATCGATCCCTTCCTTCTAAGAAAAACCTTTTGCTACAAGCTTGGATTTGTGCTTGTCAAGTGAGCCATCAGCTTTATACTTGTTCTTGTAGACCCACTTGTAGCCAATTGGTTTGGTTCCCAATAGAGCATCGACTAGCTTCCAAGTGCCATTATTTATCAAGGAGTCATAATCCTTTTGCATCACTTCTTTCCATTCATCATGAGAAGCAACTTCTTTGAAGGAAGTTGGTTCAAAATCT
>APFE031366219.1:11408-49513 GCA_000404065.3 Pinus taeda
TATACTCACCAAACCATTGCCCAGGGAGACATTTGAATACCTCAGACAAAAGCTGGGGGTTGTTGATGCATCATCCTGCTGTTGAATCTTGTCTGTTGTATGCAGGTGGATACACGTACATTTGTCGGTCTATGTGGGTTGAATGGGTCTATCAGAGATCATCTGGCACAAGTTTAGGGGGAGCATATATTCTTCTAATGATGCATTGTTGGCATTATCTTAGAAGTCCTTGGTTTGATTTCTTAAGAGTTTTCTGGTGGAGTAGATCAATGTGTGCTGGTCTGAAGGTTGATTTTGCTGATAGTTGTTCTTGTCTCTATGTCATGTACTTTTTTCATATCAAGGTCATGTAACTACCTATTTTGGTTTCCCCACTATGCCTGGGATGAATGAGTTTTGTCTATCTTGTGTATTCCCGCTTGGATGGGAGATGGATGTATGTATGAGTCTTGATGATAGGAAGGTTACTTATAATGTATGGAGTCATGTTCTTTCTTGTAGAACATCCTTTTGCAGACAGCATTTCAGCACAGAGCATATACAAAGGGGGAGCTCGTTCAGAGTTTTCCGCAGGTACTCAGGGGGAGTATGGTAGTCCGCCCCTTTGCCCTTGATGTCAAAAGGGGAGAGTGATTGGTTGTTGTTGCCATCAAGTCCAAAGGGGGAGATTGTTGGCATTATGATACATATGTTGTACTTGATGGCAACCCACTCATCTCAGATGATAAATTATAGTGCAGGAAAGTTATTTTATGGTTCCGCAGGTGCACAGATCAAAAGATGTGCTCATCAGTAGGTTGCGCAAGAGAACCGTTGAAAAGGTGTGGACATGTTCACAGATCTCTTGCACAAAAGGTGCGAACCTAAAGTTCACGCACTTTCATGCAGAGAAAAGTGCACACACGTGGGAAATATTATGGTTGGTTCATGGTATTAGTCAGACAGTTTTTGATCCTATGGTTTTGGTCCATGAGCACATTTTGAGTTGAAAATCTTAAGAAGAGAAAGATCTGAATTTCTTATAATCAGTTGGTGGGACATAGTTGAATGTGAATCAAGGAGAAACCAGAGCATTATAAGTCAGATCTACTGAAGAGTTGGGATCCCTTTGATGCATGAACGGATCTGTGATTTCGAAAGTCTGGGGTATGGTTGAGAATTGATAAACTGTCTAAATCCAGAGTTGTGCAGGAGCGACAACGGCACAGTGCGGAGGTGCATAGCACTAGAGAAGAAATAGGTGCAAAGGTGCACAAAACCAGAGAAGAAGCAAGTGCGGAGGTGCGTTGAACAGTAGATAGTGCAAGTGTGGAGTTGCGTAGACTCGTCACGGCAGAAGTGTGGATATCCGCAGGTTTCCTTCGGTGAAGTTGTAGACCTTTCCTTGGGTTTAAATTGGTGTCTGGTTACTGGTGTTATTTTCTGGTTACTGCATTCTGAGAAGTTATTTGTTTAAAGGAGATTGGGTGATGCACATGTACTTGATGTTTTGGATCTAGTTTGAAAATTTATGAAACGTGGTCCCTAGAAGAAAGAGAAGGTAGTAGCCTTCTGTAGGTCAGCACCCACGTACTAGTGTCTTAGCCAGTACAAGAGCTAAGGGGGTTGCAACTCCCTCCCAGCAGAAGCTGGAAAATGAGAGAGGGTTTTAGCTCTCTACAGGTTGCAGCCTGCATACTCGCAATGGACTGCACTAGTACAAAATCATTGTAAAAATAAGTTTCTAATTGAAACAAGATAGAGACATATTGCAGTAGGTGGTTTTCACCCACATTTGGTTTCCACCTTATATTTGGTGTTCTTTGGTGTGATTGTCTGTGTTTCTTGTTCCTATTTATTATTATATGGTTTTGATGTACAGATTAATGGTTAACATCTAAAGAATAAATTACATTAAAATCTGGAAGGTATATACAAGTTTCATTAGTGAGATTTGCAAGTGTTTATTGGAAAAGATTTGATAATACTGATTCACCCCCCCCCCCTCTCAGTATTATTTCCAGCAGGATCTCCCCAGTAAGAGGTCCCAATAACACCTCACACCATTTGGTGTAGGATTCCTAGTAGTGGGTTGTACGGTATCACCTTGACCATAGTTTCATATAGAGGCAAGTAAGATGTCTTTTTTGGTAACAAGGGTGTGACAGCTGCGGCAAGTGGGGTGAGTGCACCCCTTGGAAACCTATGATAGCATGCAACTTGGAAGGGAACACACGAGTGAAGATGCATCTCAAATTGGAAAGTAAGTTAGTGAGCAATCCAAAGTGATGGCTAAACCAACAACACATTTTAGTAAGATTCATACATACTTATATAGAATAGTCCATACATGGATGCGTAAGAAACCAGATACATATATCATTTAGAGTAAACAAGATAGCTAGAATACAATATGACATATGCATGAAATGTGTTGGCTCTGTTATATTAAGAAGTGTAAGTTCCAGTCATACAATACATCCATTTCCAACCACTAGTTCCGACAGCAGAACGTTACAATCACAATAGCTTGCTCCTCCAAAGAGATAGACTAGCTTTGCATAGTGGAGAAGACAAGGCACGTTACAATAATGTTCAAGCTCTATCTAAGATACTCCTATCAAAAGCTTGGCTAACCAAAAGGCTCTACAATGAGTTATGAGGGACTATATATAGAAAAGGGTGGAGTGACCCTTCACATTCCCCTTTGTGATAGTTCATCTACCCTCATGATACTTCATCTACTCTATGACTGTTACATCAAACTATCGACACTTGAACTTACACTTGGAAAGACATTACATGCAATCTTCACATGTACCCATGTAAGACAAAATATGCTTAAGAAAGCCATGCAAGACATCACTCTGACTTGGAAAACTATGAGAAGACCAGTTCTTTGAAATCCTCATGGTGGTTGACAGTAGCAAACTAATGCCAAGCTCGGTAGTCTACGATGGTGTCCATATACTCTAAGGTTACATATTTCTAGAAATGAACTCTTGCCTCGACAGAAAGCAAGTACATAGCTCAAGCTCCTCTGTCCAACTCATCTAATAACATGCACATCATTGCCTTGAGTGTGTCCAGAATAGTAACATACTTGTGCATGGTGTCTACAATGATCACCAAGTTTGGGCTGTTGGCTATGTGCATCAACTCATCAAAGTATGAGTCAAGATCTAGTCGGACCTGTGCCTTTGTCTTCACCTGGGTGAATGTTCTAATATATGGGATCTCATGTGCAAGCACAACAACATCCATACTCCTAAATATTGGTGAATGGGAAGCCTATAGACTAGTGATGAGCTGTGGGAGATCTTCATAGTTCCAGATCTAACTTTAGATGCGTGCCTTCAGCTCAATCTCTCTAGGCTTCATCATCTTAGGAAAATGTAATGAGGCTCTCTTATATCACATTGTCCCATATTTTCATATCATCAATAGAAACATGCACGTTCGATAAGATACGTGCTCTCCTTTCACATCACTACTACAAACCATTGATATGGACAACTGCCTTATGCCTGGTACCAAACTTTGAATACAACGCTCGCATGACTGTATCAAGGGACAATACTTCATCCAATATTGAATTCTTCAACTCTGCTTGGGTGGATGTTGTAACCAATTCTCCTCCCTACTTGACCGTCTGTAATTCCTTAGCCATTCACTCATTCTCAGCTATCAGGAAGCGAACACTTGAGCTAGTGGCTTCGAAATATGCTCTAGCAGCATCAACCAATGCTGTTGGATGTTTGCGCACGTCAAAAACAATCACTCATTCCTCAAACTGCGTAGAAGATGTGTGATCATAGAGAGTTGACACTCTACGAGACTGCACAACTTTATGTTGGGACTCATTGAATGAGATGTTGTGCATCTCTCCCTCCGGATTGTCTCAAAGGATTTCAATGTCTCCTTGGTCACTCGAGACTTGCTCCACTTTTGGATCCAGTGAAGCTAGTGGATAGACCTTTTGGTGGTGAGACATGAGGTCAATGTCTTGCTCTAACTACTTTTGCTCCATGTCCATATCCATCTGCTCAAGGTCATGTTCAATCTCTTGAGAAAATTCCTGCTCCTACGATGGTTCACCCTGTCTGCCTGATATTAGTTGTTCAGATGAGTTAACTACCTATATGGGTACAGTTTCATCTATGTGTACATGTTTCACCCACTGATGTACCTATTCTTGTTTCGTTTCCTTCTCCTCTCTACGCAGCCCCTATTCCTTCCAGAGTTTCTCCTTCAACTCATGCAACTCCTTCTTTGTTTCCTCCATTCTCCATTTTTCTCTTTGCCTTTGCGCATTCCTCTTTCTACGTTGTTGCCTCTTCGCCTCTATTACCAAAGCTACTTTCTGCACAAGTGGGTATGCTCGAAACATGTAGCTTTGTTCCCCCTCGATGTTGTTGACAATCTTCCTTCTTCCCTTATCACACAGTGGTATGTTTATCTCTGTTGCTGCTACTCTCTAGGATGTTGCTTCCCTAACCATTCCACAATGACGCCAACTATTTCACTGGGCCTAAAGAAGCTATAACAATATCTCCATGGGTCCTCCTCCACACAATGACATGTCCCATGGATCCACTAAAACTGTACTCTCATGCAATGATATTTTACAAGATAATGCGGGTCATACAGATTGTATCTTCAGGCATCAAATGGATATTTCTTGATCTCCTCTACTTCTACATCTGCATAATTGAAATTCCTTATCTTGTATAACTCGATGCACAATAGAAGAGTGGGCCAAGGTGCCTTCTTCTTCCAGTGCAGCCTAGATGATAGTCCTACTAAGATGTGATATGATACTTCCTCCATGACGAGCTTGTCCAAGGAAAACTTTGGTAGAACATGTGGAGGCTTCTCAAGGTTTTACATTCGTATGAAGGTGTTGGATGGTGAGGCATACCAATCTGCTACATTAATCAGTGCCTCCATGGATGCCTTTGACATGTAGGGTGGATCTTGTTCAAATATCATCTTGTACACTGGGGTGACAAAATGATCAGATAGTTTTGTGATAAATCCTCTGAAGCTGCATTCAGACAACATCTTACAATAATTTTTCACAAATGTCTCCACAGATGTCCTTGCCCACTTCAAGCATGAGAACTCCTGACGGACACAGATTGCATCCAAGATGTAATAGGACATGTTGATTTCTTCTTGCTAACCTTTGGGCGGCTGTTGAACTCTTATTACCTATTCCTTTAGCTGGTGAGACAACATGTTAGCCTAGTTGCATGCTTTTCCTTCTCTGGCTGGTTGGTCCAACGTGATCACCCAACTCTGCAGGAAGGTTTCTATGCTCTCTTGACCATACAAGCGACATGCAAAGATGACCAAGTATTGATATGCCTTCTGCAGTATCTTCATCTTGTAGACCTACATGGGCCTCATCCCGAATTTGGCTGGCTCCTTCACCCAATTCTTCAAGATCTCTCTAGAGTTGGCATTGCTGCTAGGTGTGCTAAAGGGTGTCTCCATGGTGATCACTAGCTTTGACATATAATACATTTTTTCATAATCCTTTCTGTAAAGGTAGAAATATCCATCTTGTTGACACTGCTCAATGTCATCATCTCGAGATTAATGTGAGAGATGATCCAATGTATCATGTCCATGCAAGGGATCATGGAATACCTACATGAAATCCAGTACAAGCTTGACTTGTGGATGTTCACATAGACTTGGTAGTCTACGAGATCTTCCCCAAATGTGCTTGCAAATGCATCATTGACCTCTTGCCATTTTAGCTTGATGTCCTTGTCTACAATCAGCTTGGTGTCTTCATACATGGGTAGACTTGTAGACACTCGCTCAACTATTGCTCTAGTTGCACTTTCATCAGTGTCCTTTGATCTTGCTATCTTGGAGGCCATTGATCCTAAATTGTTGAGAGGCAGATGAACAACTGCTAGATCTAGAGACATAGCAACATGCATGGCAAGAAATTTGTCAGCTAAAACCAAAGAAAACTTGAGGAATGACATGCAACATACCTTGGGATTGACTGGCAAGGATTGCATAATTTTTACTTGGAGGTTGGGAGACTAGCTGCCAGAACTGCACAAAGGGCAGTTCCAGTTGCTAGGAGGCTAGTTGGCTGCTAGAATTACTTAATGCACAATCCAGACTGGCCTATTGGCTACTGGAATTGTGCAATGTGCAATTTATGCCGGCAATGGTTGTAGGCTCAGTGACTGCATTGCGTAATTTTCTAGCCCAATAGTCACTGCCTCTTAGAATTGCGCAATATAAGACTCGAGGATAGTCACTGGGTAGAAATGTGCATTTTCTGAGAGGAAGGTTGAGCCTTCCATCTCAAGATTTCGCAGTGTTGTCTTGTTGAGGCAAAGTCTGAGCCAAGGTTGCTCAAACCTGTCGATGGGAAACTGAAAGAAAATGTGAATGTGAATGCATGGTGATAGTGAGTGTAAGCAGGAGTGAATGATCATGCATGCAAATAGTGAATGATCATGCATGAGAATAGTAAATGAAAGATTCAGAAAACAAAACAACATGCATGTGGGTGAAGCAAGTCATCGAATTGGCAATCGTTTGTGCAAAACAATGGCATGCATGTGAAAACAGTGAGATGCTAATGAAAACCGAAATGGTGCTAGTATAAGCTAATATGTATGTAAATGAGAACAAAATTTCACAAAAATCAAGCAAACAACACTCACACAAGCCAAAACACAAAAGGCGACAGAAATGATACAAAAGACAGGTTAAGAGGACTTACCTGTAATAGCTGAGATGGATGTGTTGAAGACTCCTGGATGTCTTATGGTATGTCATAGCTCAATATTGATGTGAATAAGTGAGCTTAGAAGTGTCTAATAAATAATTTTGATGCTCAGATGCACATTCCACAAATCTAGGAAAAAACAACACTTGGAGGGAAGATTTTAAAATGATCTTTGCATGTAACCTCTAGCTACTAAAAATAGCTCCCTAAAATCTGGGGATGCTTTTTGCATGTTTATTATTTCTATTTTGGGAAAAAATAGTCCATTCATGCAAGTCAAGTTTTCTCGGTCCTGGGTGGAACTGGTCAACCCAATGGCACATGCAATAGCCTTCTTGAATGAGAGGAAAATTTGCACATTTCTAGGAGGGAACTAGGCTGGCTACCCAAAAGGATTGTGCAATTTCTTGGATGAGCAGCTGACTACTGCCCATAATTTCACAATTTCTGGGCCAAGCAGTCTTGCTCGGAAAGATTGCATAGTTTTTGTAGTGAAGGTTGACAGGAAGAATTGCACAATTCTGGAGCTCAGTAGGCTACTAGTTAGGATTGCACAATTTTTGGAGGGAAGGCTAATTCCCCTCCAGAATTATGCAATTTCCTAAGGGATATGCTCATCTTGGAATTGGACTAGGTCCTGAGAAACAACCAGTGAGGGGGATGCAATAAACTATCATGCACAGGATGGAAATCTACAAAACCACTGAAACTTGTGTACTTGACATTAGAAGACATGTGGTTAAGGATGGTTGGTAAGGAGGGTCCAAAATGAAGCTAAGGAAAAATTGTGGAGGGTGGATGTAGCTGCTATAACACCAAGTAGAAGAATTAGATTATCATTTGCATGATAACTTGTTGTACCATCTTATTCCATGGGACACATGTAGAAGTGGGTCAGCTCTGGGCACTAGGGTTCTAAAAACCCTACCACGGCACAGCCTACGCCTCCTGCACACCTCCAGATCCTTGCATAACGATCAACTGCCATCAACTGACAAACTACCTTTGGTTCTCTACCGAGGCAATGGGCTTCTCCAAGGGGAGGCCTCAACACCCTCCCATCATCCACTCGTAAGCCTCAAGGGCACTCTAGCTCCCTAACTTCTGAACTAGGGCTCGATGCAGAGAACAATGATAGCCTACAACGGCAGCAACCTACAAATCAATCGACGCATGCAACAGAAGAAGTCAATGGGAAATCGGAAGGATCTCCAGAAATAAAGGAAGGGCACAAGATTATGTTGAAGACCTGCAAGCCAGTGGCCACTGAAAGGCCCAAGATCGAGCTTCCGAGTCAAAGGGTCAATGGAAAAATCTAGTTCATGAAGGACCATGCACTTATTGGAAAGTTTATTAGCTTCTGGCCGATGGAAAAGGCATTGCAAGGTTGGATCTCAGCCAAATGGAAGCCTAAAGGCCATGTAACCCTACAACTAGGACCTAAAGGGTTCTTCACAACGATATTTATGTGCATAGAAGATAGAAACTGAGTCACGGATCAAGTGCCCTACTTCTTCAATTCAACGAGCCTCTACCTAAGAGTGTGGGTGGAAAGGTTCAACCCAGAGAAGGAGGACCTTAGTTGGGCTCCAGTATGGATCAGGATGTACTCACTTCCGGCGGAGTACTAGGATGAAGATTCTCTCAAGGACATAGGAAATGGTTTGGGGGAGTATGTAAAATCAGCGGAGGAAACGAAGCTACGCAGATACACCTCCTATTCCTGTATTTGTGTCTTCATGTGCTTTGATAGACCCGTCCCGGATTTGGTAAGTCTTCGTCATGATGATTTTGAATGGGTTCAATCCCTAGATTATGAGCATGTTCCATTTCGCTGTTGTAGATGCCATGCTTTGGGTCATCTCTTTAGAGATTGTCCTCTCAATCTCAACTCTGCTAATGCTGCACAGTCAGGGCAGACCAATCAAGACATATTTACTAAAGTAGCCTCCCGTAAAAGATCCCACAAGAAGCCCCCCTTAGGGAAAAAACCCTTGCCGGATGCGGCCTCCCCCCCTTCAACCAGCAACAGCTTTGAGGTCCTTGTCAATCCCTCAGCTGATCACCTCCTACATACCCCCATCGATCCTGTGCCCTCAGCCCCCCCCTTGCATGTTAACTACCCCCCTGACTCACCCAGAAGACAAGCAAGAACTCTGAGGAAAAAGAGAAAGACATGGAGGTGGATGACATTCCCAATCAATCCTTAAGCCCTTCTTTCATTGCGGATGAGGAAAATCAAGTACAACAAATGGAGGAAGAGCCTGAGAGCATTGACCTAAATGGTCTTGATATCCAGGCGATGGAGCAATTTTGCAGGAAAAGGGATTATGACAAAATATCAGAGCTCCAGATCAGCAAACTAGAAGTCATCATCTCCAGAGCTTACCAGCAGCAGCAGCTTGGTATCCAATCGAACAGTCATTGGGATGTAGGCATACCTCCCACGGATTTCAAAAAGTGAGGGAGAAGAACAGATCTCGAGCGGACCATTGCGCTAGGGGAAATTCTGGTGGAATCAGGCAGGTATGCTAAGCTAACTAAGTACTACAAACACACCCACAACAGTGAATCATGAAGCTGATCTCATGGAATATTAGAGGGCTCAATAGCCCCGGGAAATGAAGACTAATAAAAGATATGATTAAGCAGGAGCAGCCACAAATTTTCTTTCTACAAGAAACTAAATGTAATAATACTGCCATAGAAAATATTCTATCTAAAGCTTGGCCAGGATGTCACTCGGTGGCAGTGGATGCCACAGGGGCTTCGGGAGGATTGGCAATTTCTTGGAGCACCCAAGTGATTGAGCTTAAATACATACATGCAACACATCACATGATTCAAGTAGCCTTTCATATAGTTGGCATCAATGTGCATGGCCACTTGACCAACGTATATTTTCCCCAAGTAGCTAGCAAAAAAATTGCAGCTCTTAACACAATGGAAGAACTCCACAGAAATAGAGTCCATCCACTGTGGATCATAGGGGGGGACTATAATATGATAACCAAGATTGAAGAAAAGAAAGGGGGCCACGTGAGACTAGAGTAGGAGATATCCCACTTCAAGAATTTCATACATAACAATGCTCTCATAGATATGCAATTTTGCAATGGTACGCATACATGGAGCAACCGTAGAACTGGACGACAGCAAATAGCATCCAAACTTGATAGATTCCTTCTTTCTGACAACATACTGCATCTAGGCGGAGATCTATCGGCTTCAATTCTCCCATACTCAGGCTCAGATCATTGGCCGATTGCCCTCTAATGGCAAAGACCAAGTGATGTAAAACGGCAACCTTTTTGCTTCGAAGCTTTGTGGCTCTCGCACCCCACATTCAAAGACTTCATTAGATCTATATGGACCTCCTTTCAACCACCAGGCAGTTCAAAAATGTTTCAGTTCCAGCAAAAACTCAAATTTCTCAAGGCCCAAATCAAGATTTGGAACAAAGAGACATTTGGCAACATCTTTCAAGCCCAGCAGAACTTAAACAAGGAGATGGCAGAGCTCCAAAAACATATCATCTAAGAAGGACACAACGAGGACACCCTGGCTCAGGAGCTGCGCATTCATAACCAATTAGAGGAACGAAGGAAGCAGAAGGAAATCCTATGGAGGCAAAAATCTAGGATTAAATGGATGAAAGAGGGAGAAAGGAACACTAAATTCTTTCATCAAACCACAATACAGCGAAGGATGCACAACACCATCTCGTTCATTCAGAATCCAGAGGGGGAGAGATTGGAAAATCATGAGGAGATAGAGCGAGAATTCATTAGGCACTTCCAGTAGGTTCATCAAGAACCCCAACTGGATAGAACTCCTGCCATAGATAAAATCATCACGACAGATTACAATGAACTTATCCTATGTCCTATCATGCAACAGGAGGTGGACACAGCAATGCAGTAGCTCAAGGAAGGTAGGGCCCCTGGACCGGATGGCTTTACCACAACTTTCTTCCATTCCTTTTGGGATCTGATAAAAGAAGAGGTTTGGCAAGTGGTGGAGGAATTGCGCACCCAACACTGGCTTCTTCCCTCCCTTAATTCTACCTTCATGGTGCTTATCCCCAAGGAGGAGATCACCAAAACACCGGAAAAATTCAAACCAATTTCTCTATGTAACGTCATATACAAGGTGATATCCAAGGTGATTGCCAACAAGCTGAAACTGCTTCTACCCATGCTCATCTTGCCGGAACAGTCGGGCTATGTATAGGGACGACAGATTCTGGATGGAATCATCCTCTCTCATGAAATCATACACTCCCTCAAGCATTCCAAACAAGCAGGTATGATCCTCAAGCTCGATCTCTCAAAAGCTTTTGATAAGCTTAATTGGTTATACATTCAAAAAATGCTATCAGCTTTCGGTTTCTCACCTATGTGGGTGCGCTGGGTGATGAGCCTCATCTCTTCCTCCTTTTTTCCCATCCTCATTAATGGCATCCCCTCTCATCCCTTCAGGCCCTCTAGAGGAATCAGACAAGGTGATCCCCTTTCCCCTTTCCTTTTTGTGTTGATGGCGGAAGGTTTGGGTCATCACATTAAACAAGCTCTCCTCTCCAAACGACTAAAATGTTTGTCCATCCACAATCTGCCTGCGATTTCCCACCAATAGTTTGTGGATGACAATATGCTTTTTGGATACCCTTCTGTTTAGGAAGCCTCTCCCTTTAAATCCCTGTTGATTGATTTCTTTGAAGCCTCAGGCACTAGCATCAACATGGCTAAATCTCAGATTTACTTCTTCCACACCCCCTGGTCACTCAATTTTCCATTGCGCATATTCTTGGTTTTACCATTGACTCCCTTCCCTCCAAATATCTAGGCGCCCCTCTAATAGCTTCCACCTTAATGCACACCTCTTGGCGCATTCTTCTTGAAAAGCTAGAATCTCGCTTAAACCTATGGACTCATAGATCTTTGAACATTGCCAGCTGATTGGTCCTAATCAAAGCGGTTCTTCAGTCTATGCCTCTATACCTTTTTTCTATCCTGGTAGTGCCCAAATGGGTAATCAAAAAAATAAAAGCCCTTCGGTGCAACTTCTTGTGGGGTGCCACTGGAACCTATCGCAAATGGGCCTTGGTGAGATGGACAATAGTCTGTAAGCCTAAAGAAAAAGGAGGCATTGGTCTAAGGGACCCAAGTCACAACAACTCAATCATGTGTGCCAAAATATGGTGGCAATGGGTAACCACACCCAACAAGCCATGGGCAACCATCTGGACAGCCAAATATGCCAACCTCAGGCCGCTGGAAGATCTGATCAGATTCACCCCCACAGTGAAAGGTTCCTTATTCTGGAATGCCGCCAAACAACACTACTTAATGATCCAACAACACAGTTTTTGGGAAGTGAGGAATGGTCGATCGGCGCGATTCTGGATGGATGCATGGAACCAGCTACCAAAACTCCACAACATCCTTGATCGGCCTCCACATAGATACAGGGAAGGACAGTTACAAGAAGAAGTATGGCAGAACTGGACCCAGGACATAGATCAAGGCTACCGGCAATGGAAAAATAGCAATCGAATAATTGAGCAAGTGGATAACCAAACCAAGTAGCTTCTAGAGGGGAGCTCCAAAATCGGCCAATTAGATGCTCGGAGGACAAGGATATCCTCCGTTGGGGCTACACTCCTAGGGGAACCTTCACAACCAAAGAGGCATACAAGCTCTTATGCTTGGACTCGGATCCCCTTGATCCCGTTTGGAGCCGGATTTGGACTCCAGGCATATGGCCGAAGGTCTCTCTATTCCTCTAGCTGGTGAAGCACCGCAAAATTCTTACCTGGGACAATCTCAGACGTAGGAATTTTCATGAACCCTCTAGATGCATCAATTGCAAAGATCAGGAAGAAACCTTTCAGCACCTCCTCGCTACCTGCCCTCTGGCCAAACAACTGTGGGACAAAGCGAGCTTCCGATGTCAGAGAAATTGCAGAGGTTCAATAGACATCCCTGACACCCTTCGTCAATGGCACCAGACCCCCTATAAAAGTGGGATTCTCAATCATCTTTGGAGAATAATCCCTGGACTCCTCCTCTAGATGATCTGGAAGGAAAGGAACAAGCGCATATTCAAGGATCAATGCTCCCCTCCAGAAATCATATGGGGTAATTTCTGCCACAACCTCCAGGAGACCTTGGCGATTAGCAAATGGACACAGGAAGATCTTCCCTCCACTGACACTGAAAAAGCCATCTAGGCAAACTGAAACCTGGACCTCCAGTTGGATGCTCAATCACCTACTATAATGATGAGAAGCCACAGCGGGAAGGAATCTTGGACCCCTCCCCCTAAGAACTCCATCAAGCTCAATTTCGATGGTGCCTTTAAGGGCAACCTTGGAAATGTAGGATTTGGGGGTGTTTTCAGAGACTACAAAGGATCCCCAATCCTCATCTACTTGGGGAAAATAGGTTGGGACACCAATAATTCGGCGGAACTGGAAGGGCTTTGGCAAGGGATCCTCCTCTCTAAGAACTTCAACTTCCAGCCCCTGGAGATTGAAAGGGATTCCCAACTCCTTATAAACATGGCCAAACAACTTCAAAACGGGACTCATGCAAGCAAAATTGCTAAAAGCTGGAGGCTTGATGCTAGACTGGAGGCCATAGAACACCTTCTCCACAACAATCAAGCCATTATCTTCAATCATACCAAGAGGGAAGGAAACAAGGTCGTGGATCTCCTAGCTAATTTGGGCGTGGAAGCAAGACACACCATGTTATCAGGCACAACTGACATAATCCAAAACCATGATCATGCCCAGGAATTCACCAAGTTGGTACAAAGCGATGTAGCCCCCCTGGATGCGGGTGAATAGGGAGGCGATTACCGGGATGGGACAGGGGTGGTGGGAGATGGCTTGACACTTGCCCACCCTGTACGTGATGATTAATGTCAATCGGGGAGGGAAGCTTGGCATGCAAGCCATTACATTCTCCCGTTCAGTGTTGTTAAGGCTTCGGCTCTCGTACGTTATGCCCTGCAAGCAATGGCGACCTCCATGAATGAGGCAGTTATGGTGGGGGCTAATCGAGAAAGGCTAGATGATTATAAGGAGGGGTAGGGTAATGCAAGCGCAATTCAGTTGGGTGAGGTGTTAAGTTGGGTTCGCTCTGTCATTTCACAGCCTGAAGTAGAGACGTTGTGTCTGGTTTTTGTTAATTTTCTTTGGGGCTCTCGGAGGTGGCCTCTGAGCACACCGCCCTCAATTTCGGGTCTTGGGTGCATTGGTCCTGGTTCACGTAACGAATTTGAAAAGGGGGGGTGGGACACTGTAGGAATTGGCCTCTCCGCTCCTGTTCATTCCTACTCCATCTCTGTTGGCTCTGAGGTTTTAGTTTCGAGGTAGGCGGAATTCCTTCTATTATATTATCTGGCTCTGGAAGGAGGCCTCTGTGTTTTTCTTTCCTTAGTTCGAAGCTCTTTCACATTGACCCTATTCTGTGCGTGTTCTTGGAAAGAGGTGGGTGGAAGACGGGGGAGAATAACCCATCTTGTCTCGTTCGATCCTCCCCCACCTCTGCCGGCTCTCAAAGTTTCAGTGTGGTGTTTTGTGAATATCATGTAGATCACAAGTTCCAAGTCGGTGATGAAGTTTGGCTTCACATTAGCAAAGAGAGGCTCCAAGGGGAAGGTAAAAAGATAAAACCAGTTAGATATGGTCCATTTAGAATTTTGGAAAAGATTGGTAACAATGCCTTTAAGTTGGATTTGCCTTCATATATGCAAATTTATGTTATTATTAACATTGAGAACTTAAGGTTGTATGAGCCTCCTTTGATTGAATCTCAAAGAGAAAATGTCAAAATTAATTCCATTGAGGATTTTTCTCCTAAATACCTTGATGAAATATAGTAAGACACCATTCTTGACATAAGAACAAGGTCTTCAAAATGAGGGAATGTCGATTACCTTCGAGTGCGGCTCAAGGGAACAAATCCTTCAAAGGTTAAATGGATCGAGATTGGAAAGGTGAGGGAACCATACCCTCACATGATGGACAACCAAAAGTGATCTTTTGGGGTCCAAAAGGCTTCCAGTGGGGAGGAATGATCAGGTGCTGAAAAATAGATCAAAATTCAAAATTGTCGGATTGGTGTGGAAGCTAGAAAACCATGTGGTGCCCGTCATCCTAAATCTGGCGCAACTCATTCCGCACAAAATGGACATCTTATGCTCCCAAAATCAAGCTCTATTCACTTTCCCAAAGAGGCATTTTTTTCAAAAAATTGACAGCCTAGTCAGTAGTCCGTACTGCTGACGTGGTGTTGACTGGGCAGGTATATGTGGTAGTTTGACTTGGTCAACATTTTTCATGAATCAAAATGTGTCAAGTGGAACGTTCCTATGGGTGAAATTTGGCGTGATCTTATTGGTCGGATTGGTGGCCAACCATAGGCTGACACGTGGCCCAACCGGAGGTCACCACATGGCAGCCTGGGAGATCACCAAAATTTTGTTTTGAGTCTTGGCGGAGGTAGCGGGGATCAAACCCATGACCACATATCACTTAAAATGTCCTCCTACCATTATGCTGCCATCATGAGTCTTAATAGACTATGGTGGTGACCCCTATTTAAAGTTTAATCAACGCACATTCAGAGGGGGGGGCTAGCCCGTGGTTACACAAACGCACACGACCATCGATAGAGAGAGGAGCGGGGGGGCCTATTGGTGGGCGCGAGCCATTGGCCTTAGCCCTAGGCACGTGGCCCACCCATGTGTCTCTAATTTTCAGAAAACATGTGTTAGTGGACATTTGAAGTGTCCGACAATTTCACTTGACTTTCGACGAAATTTTCACTTTGTTAGCACATTTTGGGGAAAATTTGTAGGATGGTGCCAGATTTTAAGGAATTTGTAGTGCGATTAACAGAATATTGGGAAAGGCCATAACTTCTTCAATTTTTGACCAAATTAGGAGTAGAAATATCCTACACACAAATTTTTGGGCATTTAGAAGCCATTGGAATAGGTTTCAAGGCTTTATGAGCATTGTAAATTGATGTATTAACACTTTTGAGCATAATAGAGAGGGCCAAGACATTGGAAGCTGGACCAAGGAGGTGTAACCCAAGAGGGCTGAAATCCTTCATCATCTGCTGTTATGATATTGTTTATGGTGATGTTTATGTCTATCATATGTCGTTGTTCAGTAATTTGTTTATGTTAATTTGTACATAACAATTACATATAATCACTCAAAAACCCATGTTTAAACTTGAAAATAATTTCATAAATCCTCAAGCACTTTTAATATAAAATGAAAAGGAATTTTAGCACAACAAAACTAATTTTCTCAATTAGGTCACATTGGCTATGGATATGAAGTGGATATCCACCAAAAGGATATGAATACTACCTTTCTCAATAGTGTTGTTGAGGAGGAAATTTACATAATTCAGCCAAAAGGATTTGAGACATATGATTGTGAGTCACATGTGAGATGACTTGGGAAAATATTGTATGGTCTCAAACATGCACCGCAATCATGGTACACTCAGATCGACAGTTATCTGAGTGGATTGGAGTTCACAAAAGTGAAGCAAACGCAAATCTCTATCACATTGTGGTAGTTGGTAAGTTGATTATTCTTGTTTTGTATGTTGATGATTTAATATTGACAGGTGATGAGAAGTTGATCCTATCTTGCAAAAAGGATCTTGCAAGGGAAATTGAGATGAAATACATGGGCCTAATGCATTACTTCCTCGGGCTGGAAGTATGGCAAGGTGATGGTGACCTGTTTGTGTCTCATGGGAATTATTACTTTGAAATACTTTAGATATTTCACATGGAGAGTTGTAAGCCCAGGGACACACCTCTAGCCACAAACTGGAGGAAGGAGGATACCACTTCAATAGAAGAGGTTGATGCTACCATTTACAGGCCACTTGTGGGGTCTTTGATGTATCTTGAGAACACAATACCCGACATGTGCTATGCAGTAAACTAGTTAAGTCAAGCTATGGTGAGGCCTACCAAGCTGTATTGGAATGCAACAAATCATGTGTTACGGTACCTCAAATGCACTATCGAGTATGATTTATGGTACAAGAGGACAAAGAGAGTGAATCTCCAAGGCTTCACCAATGCAGATTAGGCAGAGATTCCATCAGATAAGAAAAGTACTATAGATGCTATCTTCAGTGTTGGGTCCACAACTATTTCCTTGTATAACAAGAAGCAGAGGTTTGTGGCACTAAGCTCAACAGAGGCTAAATATATGGTTGCAAGTCAAGCAACATGTGTGGTCATATGGATGAGTAAACTACTTGTGGGTATTTTTAGTTAGGAGATGGATCCAATAGTGATATTTTTGTAGGTTTTAACCCTATACAAAAATTACTTACAAACGATTCTTAAAAAAACAAAATATAAACAATGGAAAGAGCATAAAACATAAAACATATATACACAGATATTTTCCCCTGGATCCCAAAACCAATATTACCATATTGATTTTTTATTATCTTCTTTTTAATGTTACAACACATATATATACATGTCAAAACATTTATAAACCCCAATCCATTTACCTTGGATTAGAATATATCTGTTGTTCCCTTGATTGGATCTACAAGATACCATGGGCAGAAAACCAGCATGCCCAAAACCATTTGTGAAACCCATGCACAAAACCATAGGCAGGTTCACCCACCTATTATGGTCCAAAAAAAAAAATATGATGTGTTTCCCTAGACATTGTAGAGGGGGGATACCGCCCCCCTGAAACCCCCCAATAGGGAGGGATTCCACCTACCCTATGGCCACCCCTCTAACCCCCTACTCCGTGTGTGGAGCTAGTCATGGAAAGAATATAACACACATACAACATCCTCCCACTTGTTGTTTTCTTTCCACACAAGGGGTCATAAGAGATATTAGTCGTTGGTCTGGCCCTACAATGCCCATTGTTTATCTACACCAAGAAGACTTCTCAGTCATCACAAACTTCATCAATCCATCTGCAACATTCTTCAAAGTGTCCACTTTTACTAGAAACACCTTTTTGTCCTCAACCATATCCCTCACAAAGTGATACTGAACATCAATGTGCTTTGTATTTGAATGATAATAAGGGTTCTTTGCCAAGAAAATTTCACTTTGGCTATCACAGTCTATCCTTATATCTCACTTTACTAACCCCATACCTAACACAACCTCTACAACCAAACTGCTTATTTGCTTACATTAGTGGTTGCCATGTATTATGCCTATTTAGTTGAAAGTGCCATTGCAGACAGTCTCTTGCTCATCCAACTGACTACACTTCCAAATAGGTTAAACACATACCCACTTGTAGATATTCTCTTATCCAAATATTTGGCCTAGTCTGCATCAACAAAGCCATGGATTTCCAAAACTTTGTCCAATCCCAGTCTTCATTGGTAGCACAACCATAATCACTAGTGCCACACAAATTCCTGAAAGCCTGCTTCACTGTTGTCCAATGCTCCTTCCCTTGTTTTTACATAAACCTACTCAATATTCCCACTGCATGTGCAATGTTTGGTTTAGTACAAACCATTACATACAACAGGCTACCGACTACACTTGTGTATGGAATACGGGACATGTCCTCTTCCTCATGCTGTGCCTTGGGACACTATTCAAGATATAACTTTACACCTACAGGAATAGGAACCTTCATTGGTTTACTATCCTACATATTAAACCTTTTTAGTATTGTCTCAACATACTTCCTCTGGTTTAACCCAAGCTTCCTCTTTGGCCAATCTCATTTAATTTCCATGCCCAAAATATAGTTTGCAGCACCAAGATACTTCATGTTGAATTTAGAGTACAATTGGGTCTTCAAATCCTAGATAATTTACTTTCCATTTCTAATCAACAACATAGAATCCACATACAAGACCAGATAAATAACATGGTCACCAATTAATTTAAAATACACACAATGATCCTCTTCGCTTCTGGTGAATCTAAGTCCCCGTATAAATGTATCAAATTTATGATACCACATCCTTGGTGACTGTTTTAACCCATAAAAAGACTTCTTTAACCTACATACCAATTCTTTCTTTACCTTCACCACAAAGCCTTTAGGTTGCTTCATGTAGATCTCTTCTTCCAGATCCCTGTTAAGAAATGTTGTCTCCACATCCACCTATTCTACCTAAAAATCAAAAGAAAGAATAATAGATAAAAGTAATCTAATAGGAGCTACCTTAGAAACAAGAGAAAAGATATCACCAAAATTAATTCTAGGCACTTTAGAATAACCTTTTTCTAACAACTAAGATTTGTATTTATCCACCTTTCCTTCTGCATTCATCTTCTTCTTAAACACCCATTTTCTTCCAATGGGTTTCCTTCCATCTGAAAACTCCACTAGATCCCAAACCTCATTTTTGTTTAAACATGCCATTTCATCAACCATGGACTCTTTCCATAGTTTACCATCCTCTAAATCGATAGTAAAAGATAAAGAAAAATTTGAATAGAAAGTAGATGGACTATACCTTTCTAGCTTCCTTCTTTCTCGAATTGATCTTCTCATAGCTGTAGTTTCTGGCTCTTCATCTTCTAATTCCTCTTATGTTGTAGAGTTTGATTCTTCCTCCTTTCACTCAAGCTCTATATTCTTAGGTTCCTTTGGTAAAACTTCATGTTTAATAACATCTTTCACCTCTCTGAGAACCTCATCCCAACCGTACACAACATTCCTTGTTTATGGGTTCCAAATCTTATAACCTTTTTAACCATCCTTATACCCAATAAATATGCACCTTTCATATTTACTATCCAACTTGGTTCTTTTCTCCTTTGGAAAATGTACATATGCATCACATCCAAATACCCTCAGATGTGAAAGAGAGAGTTTCTTATCAGTCCCTACCTCATGTGGAGACTTTTCCTCCGACGCTGATGAAGGTGACTTGTTAACTAGGTAACATGCATTCTTCATCGACTCTGCCCAAAATTCCTATCCTAACCCGACACCTCTAAGCATAATTTTTTCCTTTTCCATCAACACCATGTTCTTTATTTCTATAAATCTATTTTGCTGAGGTGTGTATGGAGTAGTATTCTATCATGCTATACGACACTTCTTATAGAACTCTTCAAATTCCTTCTTGCAAAACTCTCCACCATTATCTTTCCTTGGCACCTTTATCTTCTTCTCTGTCTAGTTTTCCACCAGAGCCTTAAATTCTTTAAACCTATCAAATACTTACCCAGTGATGGAACTAACACATGTCCAAACACATCACTATGCACAAACTCTAAAATCCATTTTACCCTCTTAGCACCAGAGGGGAAACTCACCTGATTATACTTCCCATATACACAATTTTGACAAAAATCAAAATCCAGAGAGAAATTAGACATACCTTCTACCATATCATTACCATGAAGTATTCGAAGGCCCTTCTTTTCAATATGTCCAAGCATTTGATTCCATAACATGGTCATTTATCTAGAGACCGCTAGATTTTCTGCTACACTTTCAGGAACCACAGAACTGTTGCATCAATCAATAACAGTACTACCCATAAGCTTGTATAGAGTTCTGATATGAACTCCCCGCATCAATTTCAGTGCTCCCCGAACCATCTTGTAGGTATCTTTCATGAACACTGTTTTTACATCTGCATCATCTAACTTTCTTACATAAATCAGATTTCTGGACAATTCAAGAATATGTAGAATGCCCAAAAGTGTTCTAATCCTTCCAGCTTGCAACTTCATCTTGACCTTTCCACATTTGATGATTATATCCTTCTTGTCATCCCCTAAGAAGACATCACCACCATCATATTTCTCATACTCATAGAACCACTCCCTATGGGGAGTGAAGTGAAAGGATGCACTTGAGTCAATCAACCATGCCTCATCATCTACATGTGTACTTTAAGAATAAAGAAAGTACACATTCCCACCTTCAACTGAGGTGGTTTTCACTTCTGCAAAAGGAGAATAGTCATATCCCTTTCCTTTCTCAGGAGCTTTATATCTACAATCCTTTTTTAAGTGCCCTTCCTTTCCACATTTTCAACATACCTTTATAGGTTTTCTTGGATATTTATATATCCCTCTAAATTTATATCTCCTACTCAAGGAATTATTTGTGTTTATGTTTTGGGACCGTCCTCGTACATACAAGGCATATCCATTCTAGCTCTGCATACTTTTCTCTAAATGTAACAACCTCCTCCCACATCTACCCAAGAAATTAGCTAGCTGAGCTAAACATGCTACGAGAGAGAACTAATATATTATTCGACCTCCTAATTCACGTTAAGGAAGTAGAACCAACAAAGAAAATACATATAGACATTCAACATCAACATTAGAACTCTCAAGACACAATCCAACCTTTCAGGAAGCCAGCGCCTGGGTACCACTTAACTTTTGGACAACTTGACCTTCAGATGCTCTCATGCTATGGGCATGCCAGCATCCACTGACCTCTAGATGCTCTCATAGGCCTACAATCCAACATCCAGGGACTCTTTTTGTCAGTTATGTGCCAGCATCTCTCAGAATTAAGCCATATTTTCATGCCCATACCCTACTTCACTCCCTAGAATTGCATGATACCTTCAAAACAATAAGATAACATGAAAACAATAGTGTTAATGCAATTACTTGAATAAGGCATTGGTTGGACCCCTACTAGCCATGATAGGCAAACATATCATGAATATGTAATATACAGGTGTAAATAACATATCTGAACATAGGGGTCTCATACTTAGATGAGAATCGCTAAGAGACATTTATTCCTCAACATATTAATTTCCATTTCATCCATTAGGTCATAGATACAATGATCATTCATTTACAAGTAAAAGCATGATGATATCCATACATAAATACTACCATAAAATACATATATAATAAACATAATAGTAGCAAAGATACGAATGAAATCACAACCATATAAACCACACATAATTCAATATAATACCCATATAAATACAAGGAGAAATAATCTCATATTGATGATGCAAAATTGAAACTCGGGATGGGTCTTCCACATTCCACAAGACTGTAGTTGAGCCAAATATCTCTTCAACCATTCACCCCCATCCCATATTACAAGCATGAATGTGGGATCTCATAGAACACATTAATCAAAACCATCTAGGGCTTCCAGAGGCCATCAACCTTAGCCCATCAAATAGTGATTCCACCTCACGATCAGACATAAAAAAACCATCATCAAATTGTCTCCATTCAAGCCTTCTAGGTCTTCCAGAGCGTTTGTTCAAACCAAGTCTTCCAGTACTACTAACTCAATCCACAACTATCTTCGGGCTTCTAGAGGGTTTTTCCAACCAACGCTTCTAGGACTAGTAATTCAACCCAGCAAAGGCTTCTATAGCGTTTTTCAAACCAAGGCTTTTAGGACTAGTAACTCAACCCAAGTTGTTACAGGGCTTGAAGATTTATTGTCCAACTAGGGCTTCCAGGATCTAATAACTCAACCTATTCTAAGGAGACATGAGAATCAACCAAAACAAAACAAGGAAATAAACCCACAATCTCCATGGATATCTAGGAAATTGAAAGGCTAGGTAATCCACTGTTAATCTAGGCAATCCTCCATGTGAGTGATAGATCATGACCAAAAATCCACATGCATATGCCTTCCATGCCAAAACTAGTGAAGAACAAATACATGCAACTTGGTACCTGCAAGAAAATCATGTTTTAGTTGTTGTTCCTGATGTCCTCTTGCGCTTTCCTTATCATCCTTTTCCTTTTTACTCCAAAATGCAAGTATGCCACACCCTCGAAGAGTGCTCCAAGAAATCTCTAAGTCTCCAGGAGTATGAGAGAGAGTGAGAGAATAATAAGAGATCTCCAAAACTAAACTAACAAAAGGTTACCAACTGATCCTCAAACACTGTTTTATGAATGATGCCTCTATTTTCTTCATTTTCCATTATTCTCCTTCATTTTCATCCTCACGTGAAACCTATGACCTTTCACTTCCCTTTTCTCCTAATTTCCATTATTTTCATAAATAATTGTGCCAAACGTTCCATTTTTCCTTTCCAAAGCCTTAGCCATTTCTTTTGCTAATTTCCTTAGCCATTAAACAATCACAATTGATCCCCATCACTAGGATTTGGCCCAACATTCAGCTTGGAATAGGTTTCCCATCAACCGTGGTTACTATTTTTCCCTTTTTAACTTTTATTACATTTAATTTTGAAGAGGGCTATTATAGAACACTCCCCCTTGGGGGAACACCATCCTCAGTGTTCAACAACACCTATAACCAAAAAAAAAATTGTAAGCAAAAATATATTGTCGATGGAGATTTATAACTTAGCTTGATGCAGTATTTACAATGATCACCCTGCTGAAAAGAAAACCGACATGAAAACATAATAGCATAACATCATAATGACATGACACCTATATCACATATTGGAGCTTTATAGCATAGCTCATGGCAGAATTTAGATCCATATACATATGTACATATAACAACATCACCAAAACATATACCAAAGCACATACCAAGACATATACACAAACAACACAAAAAAATTTCTTCGCCTCAATCAGAAAACAAGGAAGGATACATAGCCCGTATCTGATCTTCCATCTCCCATGTAGCTTCATCAGGCCCAATGTGATTCCATTGCACCTTAACTTGCTTGATTTCTCAGTTTTGGAGCATAAGCACCTTTTTCTACAATATACAATGAGGCTCTGGCTGGAATTCTCCATTTGATTCCACCTGTAATACAAACCATTCAATCACATGATCAACATCTTTAACATACTTCTTAAGCAATGACGCATGGAAAACATCATGGGATTTCATTATCGGAGGTAGTGCAAGTCGATAGGCTACTGGTCCAATCCTGTCGATGATACTAAAGGGTCCATAAAACCATGGTGCCATCTTGGCACATGATCCAACCCGTAAGGAGCTCTTCTTTGGTTTGATTTAAAAATACGCTTGTTCCCCAACCTAGAACTCCTTGAACAACCTATTCTGATATGCATAGCTCTTTTTCCTATCTTGTGTTGCCTTTAGATTCTTCTTGGTCACCTACATTTCCTGTTCCAGGTCTGCCAATGTGTCTAGTCCAATAAACACCCTATTAATTGGATCACTCCAAATGATAGAAGTATTGCAACTTCTACCATACAATGCCTCAAATAGACTCATCTTCAATTATTCTTGATACCCAATGTTGTGAGTGAACTCTACCAGTGGAAGATACTCTTCCCATTTTTTATGTTGATGCATCACATACATCCTCAACATGTCCTCCAATATCTTATTGACCCTCTCTATCTATCCATCTTTCTATTGATGATAAGTTGAACGAAAGGCCAACTTTATGCCCAAACCTGCAAATAACCCCTTCCAAAACTTGGAAGTGGACTTTGCATCCCTATCTAAAATGATATTCATCAGAATACCATGCAATCTAACCACATCCTTGATGAATATGTGTGCTACATCTCTAGCTAAGAATGTAGACTTCACTGCAATGAAATGTGCAACTCAACCTATCCACAATAACCATGATGGATCATGTTGGCTCAGTGTCCTCAGAAACCCTGTGATGAAGTTCATGGAAATGACCTCCCATATCCACTTCTTACACTCTACCTTCACATGTGACAATCAAAACATCTAGCCACAAACTTTATTACATCCCTCTTTAGGTTTGTTTAATAATAAAATCATTGACACATATGTCTTGTCTCTAAATCTAACTAATCCATCTATTATAAGGCAATAGTCCACATCTTGTGCACCTATACATGTACTTGTATCTATACCTATACCTCTACGATTGACTATACCTATACTTGTACTATCACCTATACATGTACTATCACCTGTACCTGTACCTAGACTATGTTGCAAATTGCGCATAATCTCCATGTACCAGACATCTTGCAAACTTTGTTGTAATATCCTATCCTATAGATCTATCCTATAGGAGCTCATAGTTGCTAAGTGATTTACCTGTATCTATTTTCTAAGAGAATTTACCACTCTATTTTCTTTTCCTTTGATTTACCTTATCTCAAAATTGAACTTACTGATCATGGCCAACCAATGACCATCGAGCCTTCCTACCATTCAGATTGAGTTTTTCAAATATATACTGCAAACTGTTGTGATCACTCATCAATGTGAAACTCATTCCCAAAAGATAGTGTCTCCACATCTTCAATGCATTTAGAATCATTGCTAATTCAAGATCGTGTGTGGGATAGTTCTGCCTATGTTCATTCAGTTTTCACGACTCATAACATATCACCTATCCATCCTGCATAAGGACTCCAAACTCTTTTTCCAGATCTGTAATCTTCAATACTGGTGCATGTGTCAACAACTGCTTAATATGCTCAAAACTACCCTCATACTCATATGTCCATTCAAATTTCTTACCTATCCTCTACAATGATGTAACAGGATAAGAAATCTAAGAGAAGTTCTTGATGAACCTCCTATGGTAGTCTATGAAACCCATGAAATATCTCACCTCATCCACATTCCTAGGAGCTACCCACTCCATGATTGCCTTTATCTTTTCTAGATCTACTACAATGCCCTCTTTGGAGACAAAATTCCCCAAGTAGTGTACCTCAGTCCAAAATAAAATACACTTGCTGATATTAGCATACAACTGATGGTCTCTTAACAACCTCAGCACTGATGCTAAATTATCAACATGCTCTTCCTCATTTTTAAAATATACCAATATATCATCAATGAACACAATAAAAAACTTAACCAAATATGGATGCAACACACTATTCATCAAGCACATAAATGTAGCTAGAGAATTAGTTTAGCCAAATGGAACTACAAAAAAGTCATAATGCCCATATCTGGTCTGAAAAGTTGTCCTATAAATTCCATCCTCTTTGATGTGTACCTGATGATATCCGAATCTTAGATCAATCTTCGAGAACACTACTACTCCCTTCAATTGGTCGAACAAGTCATCAATCTGCGGTAACAGATACCTATTCTTGTTGGTCACTTTGCTCAACTGCCTATAGTCAATTTATAATGTAGGAGTACCACCTTTCTTCTTCACAAACAATACCAATGCGGCTCATGGTGATACACTTGGCCTAATGTATCCCTTTTCCAACATTTCCTTTAACTGCAAATTTAACTCAACCAACTTTGGTGTGCTCATCCTGTAAGGTGCTTTTGATGCTAGAGTTTCTCCTAGCACCAGCTCAATAGAAACTTCTACCTCCTTGTGAAGCAGAAATTCTAAAATGTCACCAGGAAATACATCCTTGAAATACTGTAAAACTATGTACCTCCTTAACACATCTGCATCCTCAACCTCCTTACCCTTATCACTAGAAATGTGTACTGTAAATAACATACACCCTTTCCTATGACTACTATTTACCTGCATAGTTGTCACCATCTTAACTGATGTTGCTTTCTTCTTTCCTTGTAAGACTCTTGGTTCCCCATTGTCATCAACACACTCAATGGATTTGTCATAACAGTCTACCTTGGTTCCATGAATATACAACCAATCCATGCCCAACAATACACTGTATGATCCCAATGGTAATACATTTAGATGTGTTGTGGTAGGAATACCATTTAAATCAAATGCACAAGCTCTTACCCATTGATAAACTCGCTTCTTTGTACCTATAACCAAAGGCACTAACCAAGATTCTGCATGCAATTCCTTACGTAAACCACACTTATCCACCAAGTCAGGACTAACATAGCTATAATTAGATCCAGGGTCAATAAAAATAGAAATAACTCAATCGAAAAGCTTACCGTCCATCTCAATGATAGATGACTAGTTCTTTGCTTGTCTATTATCCACTGCTGCATAAATACAAGGAATACTTTGCCCCACACCCCCAACAATTTGTGCCTCTTGCGTACTATATATCTTACGCCTACCACCCTCATTCTACAGACAATCTCTCCTAAGGTGTTCCTCGCCACATGTCCAACACTCCAACTAACCAGTGCCCACACCTCTATGCCATTGTTGTGACCTATGTCCTTCTCTAGCTACATTAAACTTATTTTATGGTGCCATACTTTTTTCCCATCTTCATTCTGAGGCCTTTCTCTTTTAGGATGCCATTTACCTTTACCTTTGTCTTTCCCTTTCCATCCTTGTTGAGATGCATTCTTATGCTTTGACTTTTCATAGAAATTCTTTTGTTTCCAAATAACTTCCTCAAGTGACTGAGACTCATCATACTCAATTTGATATCTAAATTTTAATGGAAAACCATGAAAAATCATTGAAATTTAACCTTTTCATCTGTAATATATGGTACATACCTCAATAGCTCTAGAAACTTGGTCGTGTACTCTTCATCTGTCATTGATCCCATCTTTAACTCATAAAATTATTTGGTATTTCTATCATAGTACCTTTTTGACAAGTACTTCTTCCTAATAAGACTTGAACTCCCACCAACTCAAGTCATCTGTCTTGATGTCTCTAACTCGCTTCACATCTTCCCACCAAATGTCTTCTTTACCTTTCAAGCTGAATATAGCTATTCCAACATTCATGGTATCTATGTACTCATGTAACTCAAAGAATTTGTTCATCCCAAGTATTGAAGCCTATGCATATTTTGGGTTCTTTACATCTCCATCAAAATTAGGTGGCTTTGCTTTATTAAACTCATCCAACAAGTATCCCCTACCACTCCTCCTATAAGGATGATAACGATGACGATCATAGTGCCTATCTGAATAAGAACTAGAATAATACATGTGTCTATCCATTCTCTCCTTTGGAGTGTCCAAAAACCTTCCATTTCTAACCATGTCATCTCTATTTCACCTGTGACCAGCATGCAACATACTACCATAGGCCCCATTAGTTTGATCCTCATGCTCATGTTTTATCCAACATGGTCCCTGTCACTGTAAATCTAACAAACTTTGAAGTGTCACTGCATTTACCTCTCCTTGTTTCTCCTAATCCTACATCATTATGTCATTATATGCCTTATAAATCCTTGATTCTTCCTTTAAGCTTCTCATTGTAACTACAAAATCAGAGGAGTTCCCAACACCATACTGCTCTTTAGATTCATAGGGAGAGTATTTGTAGTCAACCATCTTGCTAACCATTTATTATTTCTTCCTGCAAGGTATATAATGTCTTCTAAACCAAATCAAAATAAACCAACATACCTTAGTATAGCTCGGGGAGGATACCTTGTCTGCAAGGTCAACAAATCAATGTGATACATGTATTACATAATCATGACAACATAGACAAACATAACACATAAGCATATGACCATGAAACCATCATTTTATCTAGGGTCCACTCATCAAAGCATGACATTAATAACAATCCATACCATGACCTCATGCATGACCAAAACCACTACATCATTGTACACTTGACCACATGAAAACATTAACATCCATAAGAAATGCATAACCAACCATACACATGCATAAACACATGTAATCAAGTATAAATGAACAATACTTGTAACCAAACTTAAAAGAGTGATCCATGTAACCAAATATACAAGAATGAAACCAAACATACAAGAATGTAACCAAGTGATATGTAACAACATGTAACTAGTCATACACTTATAACGATGCACTCCAAAATAACAACATCAAGTTCCTCATGACGATGCACTCCACAATAACAACATCAAGTTCATCATGACAACATCACTACAACCATGATCAAGATAATGCAAATGGAACAAGCACATGGAATGAAAGTGTAAAAAACACACATGCAACTAACATGCATGCATGACCAACACACAACCCATCTATTCTGAGGGTGAACCATGCTCTGATACCACTCTGTAACACCCTCCTCCCACATCTACCCGAGCAACTGGCGAGCTGGGGTAAAGATGTGACGATGAGCCACTATGATATGATTCAACCTCCTAAGTCATGTTAAGGAAGTGGAACCAATGGAAACACACCATATAAACATTCAACATTAGCATTAAAACCCTCAGGAACTAATCCAACCTTTCAAGAAGCCAGACCTTGGTTCTCACTAAAATTTTGGACAACATGACCTTTGGACGCTCTCATGCCATGGGCATGCTAGTGTCCAAGGACCTCTAGATGATCTCACAAGCCTGCAAGCTAGCATCTAGGGACTCTTTTTGTTAGTGTTGTGCCAGCATCCCCAGGAATTAAGCCACATTTTCAAGACAAGAGCCTATGTCACTACCTAGAATTGCATGAGATCTGCAGAACAGTAAGATAACATGAAAATAACAGTGCTAATGCAATTACTTGAATCAGACATTGACTAGACCCCTACTATCCATGATAGGCATTTCAACAAACATATCACAAATATAAAATCTATAAGTGTAAATAACATATCTGAGCATAGGGGTCTAATACTTAGCTGAGAATTGCTAAGAGACATTAGGGTCTCAACATATTAACTTCCATTTCATTCATTAGGTCATATATACATTGATCATTCATTTACAAGTCAATACATTATGAGAGGCATACATAGCTACTGTCATAAAATACATATATAACCAGCATAATAGAAACAAAGATGCTAATGAAATCACAACCATATAAAGCACATATAATCCAATATAATACTCATAGAAAGACAAGGAGAAATAATCTCATATTCATGATGCAAAATACAAACTTGGGATGGGACTTCCATGTTCCACCCGACCGTAGAATGAATTAGCCAAATCTCGCTTCATCCATTCACCCTTGTGTCATATTCCAAGAATGAATGTGGGATCTAATAGAAATCATTAATAAAAACCATCCAGAGCTTCCAGAGGCCATCCACCTTAGCCCATCAAATATTGATTCCACCTCATGGTAAGACACCACCAAACCATCGTCAGATTGGTCTCTATCCAAACCTTCTAGGGATTCCAAAGCATTTGTTCCAACCAAGGCTTTTGGGACTAGTAACTCAACCCACAACTGTCATTAGGCTTCCAGACCATTTTTCCAACCAACTCTTCCAGGACTAGTAACTCAACCCACTGAGGGATTCCAAATCGTTTGTCCAACCAAGGCTTCTAGGGCTAGTAGCTAAACCCAAGATGTTATAGGGATTTCAGAGCATTTTTACAACCAGGGTTTCCAAGAACTAATAAATGAACCCAAGGTTAGGAAACATGAGAACCAACCAAAACTAAAAAAGGAAATAAACCCACAATATCCATGGCTATCTAGGAAATGGCAAGGCTAGACAATCCATTGGCAATCTAGGCAGTCCTCCATGCCAATGATAGATCATGACCAAAAATCCACATGCATATGCCATGCATGCCAAATCTAGTGTAGAAAAAATACATGCAACTTGGTACCTACAAGAAAATCTCATTGTAACTACTGATCTCAATGTCCTCTTGCACTTTCTTACTCTTCCTTTACCTTCTTGCTCCAAAATCCAAGTATGCCACATCCTCCAAGAGTGCTCCAAGAAAAATCTATGTCTCCAAGAGTGCTCCAAGAAAGCTCTATGTCTCCAAGAGTATGAGAGAGAGAGAGAGAAATGAGAGAACTCCAAAACTGAACTGAAAAAAGGTTACCAACTGATTATCGTAAGCCTTTTTATGAATGAGGTCTCTATTTTCTTCATTTTCCATTATTTTCCTTCATTTTCCTCCTCACATGCAACATGTGACCTTTCACCTCCCTTTTCTCCTAATTTCCAATACTATCATAAAAAAATGTGCCCAAAATGCCATTTTTCCTTTCCAAAGCCTTAGCCATTGCCTTTGCCAATTTACTTAGTCATTAAACAATCACAAGTGATCCCCATCACTAAGATTTTGCTCAATATTTAGCTTAGAATAAGTGTCCCATCAATCGTGTTTACTATTTTCCTTTTTAAACTTTTATTACATGGAATTTTCACTAGGGATGTTACACTCATCTCCTCCAACAATAAGGATGATAATATTTCATCAAAATTTAAGGTAGTTATATTGCTACCTATAAAAACAACCAGAATATCCCACGAATCTTGTAGAGAACACAACAAACTAATACTTATCTTCATCTGAAATTTTAATATCAACAGATAAAAATTGGCTTACCATAGTATTAAAGGCGTTTAGATGCTCTATGACCGAGTCTCCATCCTTCATCCTCAGGTTATACATATTTTTCCATAGGAACAACTAATTCACCAAAGACTTAGATTTGTACAAAGTCCCTAAATTGTCCCACAAAGCCTTCACCATAGCTTCCCCTAATACATTCAACAATACTAAATCTAAGACTCATAACCATATTGTGCTCTTTGTTTTCTGATTCAAATTTGCCCAGTCTTTGGCTAACATTGTCGTTGGTTTATTACCCAGATCTACCGCGATCCACTGATCTTTATCCACTAGCTTATCTTCCATCTTGAATTTCCACAACTCAAAACTATGACCATTAAATTTCTTGATCCCTATATATTCACTGTTTGCCATGTTCTTTCACCACAAGAATGAATCCCTTAGATCTCCCACTAAATAGGGTCTACCACGGGTCTAAGAAAAATCCCTCAGTGGCAAAGATGTTTCCTTAAAGCTGAAACAATTCTCATACCGAGTGTAGGTTTTAACCTTTTACATAAATTACCTACAAACGAATTCTAAAAAAACATAAAATAAACAAGAGAATAAAACATAAACATATATGCAAAGAGATTTTCCCCTGGACCCCCAGATCGGGACTACCAGTTCTATTTTTCATTATATTCCTTTCAATGTTACAAAACATATATATACATGTCGAAGAATTTATAAACCACAATCCATTAACTCTAGATTAGAATATAACTGTAGTTCCCTTTACCAGATCTACAAGATACCATAGGAAGAAAAGCATCATACCCAAAACCATGTGCAAAACCCATGCACAAAACCATAGGTAGGTTTTCACACCTACTATAGGGTCTAAAAAACAAATGGGGTGTTGCCCTAGACCTTGTAGAGGGGGGATATTTACCCCCCTGTGATCCCCCACCCGATGCCCCTGACACAACGAAAGGGGAGCTACCACCCCCTCTCTAACCCCCTGCTTCGCACATGGAGGTAGCTGTGTATAGAATATCACAAGCACCCAACAATATTGTGATATTCAGATTTGCATTAAGCTATCTAAGAATCAAGTATTTCATGATAGGTCCAAGCACATTAATATCTGGTATCATCATTTGTAGGACTATGTGTAGAGGAGAATTATGTTTCTATAGTAAATTACCACTGAAGAGAAAGATGCTAACATCTTGTAAAAGGAATTTTCAAGAGGTAAAATAGAATTCCATAGATGCAGGATAGGGGTGGTGAAAAATAAATTTCTTGCTAAGAGGGAGTGTTGAAAAAATGTAGTAAGAAAGAATCAATTTGACTTTAGTCTTAGTCAAATTGAGTAAATCAAATTTCCACATCAAAAAGACAACTTGGAGGTAGTTAACTAGTGTGACATGGGTCTTGTCACTTAGTTAGCTAAATAAATATGAGTTAGAGTGCTTGGAGTTCACTTATGAATGTGTGATTGCTAAAATTTAGCATTCTAATTCCGGTGTTTTGAATTGTATTCAGTTAACTAACCTATAACTATTGTTGGAGTCAGTTGAAGGTCAGTGGTGTAATGGGACAATAGTCTAACTTAGATATTTGGTAGTTAACAAATCAGCAAGCCCAAAATAGCTAATGCATGCGAGAAATTTGAATTCCTAAACTAAAGTGGATATGACAAGGTAGTGTAACATGATTTGTATACTATCTTTAGTGTACAAGTGTCACATGAGGTCAGTAGATCACTCGTTGGGAATTTCACAATCAATTAGGAGGAAATTCCTATATTTAGGGGCTAATTTTCTCAGGAATTTCACAAGGAAATAGGAGGCTTGGTGAGCAAATAATTGGCCAAGCTTTGGCCAAAGTTTCTCATTGAGTAGAGAGAACAATTATTCTTCTGTAGGTTGTGCTCAGAGCTAGAGCATGCAATTGTAATAATTTATTTATTCATTTGATTAATGCAAAGAGGATTGAAGGGTTTTTCCCAGTTGGGTTCCCCTAGAAATCACTATGTACTTGTTGTTTTTCTTACTTCATGTCAATCCATGTTGTTTTGGATTGTTATTTACATTCTGCACATCAATCAAGTAGAATTTTGTCTCTTGCTTTTAGGTTGAACTATTGAGCAACAACAATTTATATCAAATTTCTACATAATGGAACAAGGATTTGATCAAAGGAAAGTATAGTAGTCACATTGAAGGATAAATGAATAGATGAAGATGTATAAGGAGAAGCATTACAATAAATGGAGATGCTTCATAGTTAGAATTAGCGAACTTGGGGATCATATTAGTAAACGACTAATGCCAAAAGAGGATCTTAAACTTGATGAGGCAAAGAAGGAAATAAATCATCTCAAAAGCATGCTAGAAGAGGAAAACATGAGGGAAGCACCTTGAAAAGGTAACTCAAGGGAAACGAAAATCCAAATAAATGGAACAAGCAGGATAAAGAACTTGGCAAGAAAATCACCTCCTTGAAGAAGCCAAAATGACTGAGGAAGTCTTCTGATATAAAATGAAGAAGAAGGACGAGGATTGCATAAATCATGAAAAAAAATTATAATATTGAGAGCAAAAGTGGACAAGCTAAATAAAAAATTGAGGAGCTCACAAATTTTGGATGACATTATCAATTTCCAAAGATCACCATTTATCAAGACAGGTCTTCGATATGTTTTTGGTTCCTCATTATGCATGGATGAAGATTTCAAGGAAGAAGATATGTCACATAATTAGGATGAAAATAAGCCTCATGAAGAAAAGCCTCACTCCAAATATAAAGAGAAGTTGCAACTGAAAGAAGAAAAAAAGCCTCATGAAAGGAAGCCCCATGTCAAAGATGAAGAGAATCCAAAAGTCAATTTTTTGCACAAGTCAACCAACACCAGAAGTTGGAAGACAAATTACTCAAGAAGTCAAGTTGATGTATTCAAAATTCCAAATATTCAAGGAACATTCATAAGTGGAGAACAAAAAATCCTTCGATATTCTCAAGGGTGATACACATTTAGAAGATAATCACCTTATACATCTAGGTATGAAGATACATTGCATGGTCATTGTTATGCATGTTCTAATTATGGACATAGAGATGGAGAGTGCAGGGAATATAGTAGGAGTATTGATAAAGTGTTTTTTAAAAGCCCCATATTTTCTAGAAGACAAGACAAAGTTGCATATGCCTATGACAACTAAAGTTATAACACCTTTTCTCCATTATTCATACTAGATGTAGAGTGTTACCTATGTCATAGATTTGGTCATTTTGCATGAGACTATAGAGGTAGCTTGACACGAAACTAGAACCAGGAAGGAACGACATTCACTAAGAAGGAATAAAATACCACCATGATATGGCAAAGAAAACATGCTTCACAGTGAATTCTTGCACAATTGGAAGGCACACTATCATGGGGAGCCTATGTAATAAGAGAAATGATGCAGCAAGAGAGAGAATGGTCAGGGGGAGCATATGTAATGGAAGAAATGATGTAGGAGGAAAGAACATTGTCAGGGGGAGCTTGTAGAGATGATGCAACAAGTAATGGTATTGCTAGGGGGATCTATATCACATCGAGATATTGTACAGAGAGTGATCCACCCTTTGCATTTGATATCAAAGCGGGAGAGAATATCAGAAAAGATCAAAGAGAAGAAGCACGAGGTCTAGGGAAGCTTATGTAGCATGCCAAGGGATGATCGATGTGTTTACATTAATCACAAAAGAGAAGATTATTGAGTATGCTGTCATTAATGTCAAAGCAAGAGTAGGTGTAAGATACTGAGGAGGTGGAGGATGTTGAGAAGGTGTAGGATGTCAATCAAGTGTAGGATGTTGAGTAGGTGAAGCAGATGTAGGATGTTATCATTTATGTCCTTGGTGTTCCAGTTGTCATAAATGAGATGGTGCAGTGATGAAACCCTATCTTTAAGGTTTGGTTTCTGTGGATGATGTTCATACCTCACCTTTGATTGGATTTTTAAAGTAGAAGATCATTAAAGTTGTCTCGGAGACCCTCGCCATTGGATTCTCTTCATCAAATTGAGTCTAACAGTACATGGAGCATTTTATGGGCCCTCACGGTGTCTGAGATATTCCCAATAAAATTCAGTGACCCCATTCCCTGGTCAAAATACACAAGGGATGTTGATGATGTGGAATTGTATTATTTATTGATGAAATGGGAAATAAGGATCACCATTGAAAGGGTTAATTTAAATAATATAGGAAAGGGATACAATTTTTATTATGGTCAAAGGGAGAATCCAAAAGAAAATTCAAATGGCTCAAAATTTGGTGGGAATTATTTTGGACCAAAACTCAAATTTTATTACGTTTCCCTCCTAAACTATCATGTCAGTATACTTTGAAGAGGCCTCCATAAAACTTTATAAACAAAGTCTTATGATCCTTAGGGTGTATTGAATGAATGTTGTATTCACTCAAAAAACTAATTTTCTCTATTAACTCTACAGTCAAGGGTTCTCAAATAAGTCGAAGTTGTGGGAGGGTTTATGAGTCATTTTTATTGGGATTTCATTATTCTCTTGGCTTGGTTTCTATGGGTTCCCTTATTTTCCTTTGCATGTGGATTTGAAAACTGGTTGGAGATTCTGCTATGGAATTGACAAGCTTTTGAGCTTGTATTTTTATGGTTTCGCTGTTTCTCTCAAGCATTCATCGAACCCATTTGAAACCTTTTGAACTATGTTTGTGACCTTTATTTTGGACTAACTTCTAAGGAATATTAAGGGAAGGAGGAATAATGATTAATAACAAGCTCGATGCCTATCTTATGAAGAGAAATTCATTGTCAAAAAGAAATATGGGTTTATGGGCTTTGGTAATCTGTGATTTTACACCTTTATTCGAAGGTGTAATTTGTGATTTTACACCTGTATATAGTATGATATTGGAATTTACATAAATAAACCTTCCTATTGTGCATAAAGGTTAATATCAAGGGTTGTAATTTGAATTTGAAAAATAACATCAGTAGTGAATGCATGCATGTTCCAATTATGTGTATCTTGGGTGGTAGGGTGGAATGTTGATATCCTTCCCACCCAGATTAAATTCTTACAAGTGGAATATTTTAACTCAAAATGAGTATATTACTATAATGGTTTCAAGCCTTATTTTTGATAGACCTTGTGCTATGAAGGTAACTCTGAAAGAAAAATAAAATAAGATGCAAACTCTGATACAAGCATGCACATACTCAACATAAAAATACATTTCTAAGAAAGATATCTTGCATGCACCTTAAATCAATCATAGGTGTGGGATACTTACAAGTAATTCTCTAATTTATATGATTTTGAGACTTGGGCATGGCTACCTTTCCCTATGCTTTCATTTTTTAAGCTCTTAACATCCTTGCATTTCGCTATCCAACTTTCATATCTATAATATTTATTCTCTCCCTTGATTTTAATCTCTATTTCCATAATGAAGTAGCTATAGAATCCACCAATGGAGCATATTTGTAAAGGAGGGAATTAAATATATCAAAGGAATACAATTTACTTTTATATTCATCATTAGAGAAGATTGCAAAGTAGCCTTCAATCATTTTCATTAAGTTTTAAAAATAAAATCCCTAGCACAGTCATATATAAGGTTCATGGTTCATGGTTGTTATAACATATTCCATACTAGAAACAATAATATAGAATTTATGAACATCCATTTTCATTCATTTCCTTATGGAAACAATTCTTATGGGCTAGGGAAGAACCATTTAGGGTTTATGACAACATAGGGTTGCAAAACATGTAAAGAGACTATATTTTTATTCTATACGAAAGCATTTTTCATTAACAAGGTGTATCTATTTCTCTTTATGACAACCCTCCTAACCTTTTATAGGGATTCAGTGAATTGGAACCTGATAAAATCCCTTGAATTTGCATCATACCTTACCAATTTCTCATTTAAAATCTTCACAACGTATTCAACATTTAACCAATTAGGATTGAATTTAAAAGGGGTGTTGGATCTAAATCTTGTCTCTCTATAATATGATCGGAGAGTGATTTGAGCCATGTATTTCTTCGACCAACATCATGATATTTATAACCTACATCAATGGTATTTTTTATAGATGAAACCTATCCAACATTTTGGATATACATGCACCTCCCACCTTATATTTTATGAAGTATGTGTACGATTCACTTGTTCAATATCTTGATGTAGGAGCATTGAGAGCATAGTTACAATTAACCTAAAAATCCATGATAAGGATGATGATGATAATGATGCAGGGGTACAAGTTTGAAGACACGTGTTATGGTTGATGAATCATGTACAAGAAAATGTTTTGAAATTAAATAATGGATATAGTGGATGAAAACCAATGTATTCTAGTGGTTGGTAATATTTTCATATGAGTGGATATTAAGGAACCTATTCCAAGGGCCAATTAAAAATAAGGTGGTAGAGAATTAGTAATAACTCCTACTCATTATCATCACTAATCTCTAAGTAATATAATGGTTGTAGTAATGTAGACTAATTTTTAAAAATTTAGATATGAATGGAGATGAGGAGAAATGAGGAAAGTTAAGATAAATATTTGGTTGAGAGATTCATGAAATATTTAAGAAGATATTATTAGAGACAATTATATGGAGAGAATTTATAGATCAAATGAAACATAATATAATGATTTGATTTAATACCAATATAGATATGTCTTAACCAGAGATCTATTATTATTTTACTGTAGTTCATCCAATGGGGCGACCAAGCTATGGGACAAGTGGCAGCACATTGGAGTGTGGAGCCAGTTGGGCCTCCACGCACAACATGAGTGCCTTAAAGGTTCACTGAGATATGGTCCCACTCCCGCGAGCATTACATAATGTGGAGGCAGTCCATTTGTAGTCGTTGGGCAATGAGGAGGGAGTATTGGGCGAGACAGAGTAGTGTGATATTGGCATTCTGGCTCAAGATATGGCTTGGGGGGATAGTGCAAGATGAGCTCGAGGCAGGCATATGTTCAGGTCTCGGGGCAGGAAAATGTGCAGGGGACTGGAACCTGTAGTCATTTTGTGATCCAGACTTAAACAGGAACGCAACAAATTATAGAGATAACCATATACACAAGATGCAGCAGAAATAATACTTCATTTCATTAATGGGAAATACTAAAATATGCTTACAACCAGAAATGGAAATAAACCAGCTAGGGCGATGGCAGCTTATCTCTGAGAAGAGATGTGTGGCTACATGCCTCTGAACTATAAAGGCTACATTGTGGCGGACA
>APFE031366221.1:0-20537 GCA_000404065.3 Pinus taeda
TCTAATATGGTAGGCATACAGTCAGAAGAACCTACCTTCACAATTAAAGTACTTGATGATGATCTTCATCAATGGAGCAAACCTGTCCTCCAAGAATTTAAAGGGGAATAATCTCTTGAGTCGTTTATGGTTTTTAGCCTTGATGTAAGGCTTGTATTCCCTGTCAATGTATTGACCTTTGTTCCACATTTCACCCACATTTGGAATACCTGTAGCCTCTGAAATGATGGCTGGTGACAAAGTGAATGTAACTCCAGCAAGGTTTACCTCATTGTTGTCCAAATGTGTCACAAACAACCTTGCTAATTCATGATGAGATTTAACCCTTTCTACCATTTCACAAAAATTGAAACATGACTGGTGTCTAAGATAAGAAATGGCAAATGTGCAGGCCTGCAGCTCCCTCAAACTGGTGGGCTCCTCCTTGATATGTTTTCCTCCCCTATGAGGCTTCCTACCCTATGTGTCTCTCTCATCGGAACTATCAGTAAGGGTTTCTTCTTCCAATTCATACTCATTGATCCTCTCAATTGTTGTACAGTTGTTTCTCTTGTGGTGAATGAAGTGCAATGAATGAAGATAAGATGAGTATGAAGAGATTTGAATAGGAAAATAGGTGAAGGTGAACAAGAGTGGGAAAGTTATGTAGGTAGTGAGTAGGGTTAGTGAATAGTGTAGGGTTTGGAAATAGAGTAGGGTTTGGGGTATCTGTATAGGGTTTGGGGATTAATGTCTAGGGAATTATATATGAGGGGATGGGGTTTATAGAATAGAACAACAAATCGATAATATAGGACTACAGTAATGAGTGATCCTTTAAAATATATGGGACAATTTGGTGAAAATTAGGTTTTAATTTTTTGAGATATAAAATCACCAAAGGCTGATGCAACAACCTCTTTTCAACAAGAACGGTGGTGTTACTTACTTGCAAAGAGGAAATGGAGAAGTTTTGAGGCGATTTGATGCAATTTGCAATGATCTGAAGCTCAACTTCTAGGTGCATAGTGTCAGTTCAAAATTACAACGCAGGAATTACCCAAGTGCATAGTGCCAGCTCTATGCACAGCGCCAGACTTTGGTGTGTAGCGCTGGCCTCTGGTGCTTAGTGACGTTTTGCAAAACACTTTTGGAGGCCTTCCCAGTGTCCAAATTGGGCGTGTGATATCTCATTGGAAATCGTGGCAAGTCTACTTTCCAAAACATCTTGAATTTTTCAATTTGGAGGTCATTTCCATGTGAAACGTTCAATCTCTCAAGACTGGTCAAAATGTGTAGAATGAGGTTGCCTAAATGGAGAGTGTTGTTGTAATCAACTTTTGAAGGTCTTCCTGAACTTCAAATTGAGCTCATGATAGCTCATTGGAAATCTCTTTGTGTGTACTTATCAGCTAAATCATCATGAAAGTAATTTGGTCATTCCATGTAGTAGAAAAATTTATTTTACCAAGGTCATTCCATAGGTTCAACAATTCTCTTGATGCAATTGTATTTTTGACATTTCTCTAAAACCATGACCTATGTAAAAAGTGAAGGAGGTTTTTCTTCCTTGGCATATTGTGGACAAAAACCGCTCTCACGTTTTCCAAATTCATTTTGTTTTGGTCTTGTTCAGAAACAGAAACCCTAGGAGAGGGAAATGAGCCTTACTTGAGCACAAATGAAGCACAAATAAGGTGTAAAATGACCCAGTGGAACATGAAATAATGATGACAACTATTTTAATGATGGTACACTCATTCGAATGGTGACATGAACCAATACTTAGAATACTCTGGAATGAGTGAAAACAAATCCCAGACCTAATACCCAGTGACCAAATTTTACTTGAAGACTCACTGAAATGACAAAATTTGACTTTGACACCCTAAAACCACTTTGTAAGAGCATGTTTGATCAATGGTGGAAGGCTGCAAATACTGACTCTAACACTTCGTCACACCCAGACCTGGATCAATCAACCATTTAATTTATATGCCTACAATAATTATTAATAAATTATAAAGAGAATCAAATGAATATAATTAAAAATATCCATATATTTTGTATTCAGGCCTGTGATCCATAATGAATTAAGAAAAGTCTTTTGGTAGAAATCACATAAGAGAAATTTTTGGCCGACAAACCAACAAGTGTGGTTCATCATTTGGTCCTGATGATGAACCACACTTGTTGGTTCGAAACAAGTCACGAAAAATTTCTCTTATTTGATTTATACTGAAAGACTTTACTATTCGATACATAAACTTTATTATTTATTAAATGTGGTATTATGTTGTAGTATCATTATTCTTTAATGTCATTTTTTTGGAATTTATATTATTAGTTTTATTTAAAAATACAAGTATTTTAATGTTTTGGGTTTGCTTGGAGGGAATTGAGGGGCCCCACCTTTTCACCAAGTGTAGAGATCATCTTACCAAGCATATCCAATGTTTGGAAGTTTTGATAGGCCCTTTAGACAAAAGGGAGGCAAACATATGGGATTAATTAGGGATTATCAACCAATCAGGTAGCTCAAAAGCAACCTTCTCATCCTAATTAACTAAGGCAATCCTTTGGAAAACCTCAAACTTTAGTTCCCTATCTAAATTTTTAGTATTTTTCCTTCCTATAACATTGAAATAATCCTCTACCATGTGCTACAGTGAACCACTAATAATTAGTGTTGCACTACACAGTTTTATTAACTCAAATTTTGATATTTTTCACCAATTTTTGCCTCTTTACACCTCTATATCACAGTATAAGTCACCTATGCAACATTATAAACTCCCCTTATATTCAAGGATGCACTAAATGTCCCTTTTAACTTTACCTCAATGTTAGATTGCACTACAATTCATCATCACTACACTAGAGGACTTCCTTCATCCAAAGTTTGAGGTTTTTGCACCAAACTTTTGCCTCTCTTGCCTTTGTAGTGCATCAATAATCCTCAATAATATGACATAGTGCTCCACTCGCTTTCATGTTATTCAATAGTGCTCCACTACCAATCTATCTAGTACTATAGGATTTTTGGGCCTCCTTTATTAAGTTACCTGGCCAAAAGTTGAGGATTTTCTTCAATTTTTGGGTCTCCTAGGCCAATGTAGTGCAATGTAAATCACTAACCATGTGTTATATAACATCCTTAAGAATTTATGTAGCACTACATCATCTTCCCATGCTTCCAACATATCCTTGATGATTTTACCATAGTTTTCCCTTAGTTACGGAGCCTTCTCCCAAGCTTGTTGGATTCAGAAAAATGACTTTATTAGGAGGTGAATTTCAAGGAAAAATGAAGCATTGTTTAAGTTATATAAATCTCATTAAAACTTCCTTATTGTGTCCTTGACATATCCAGGGCGCCTTTCCTTTTATTTTCTTTAAGTTTCCCCTCATCAAGACCCCCAAGTTTTCATGCTCCAAAGCCTCAAAATTAAACTTCTAAACATAGTTTTGCTACTCCACCCTCCTGTCTCCATCATAAGTCCATATATCACATCACTAACCCTTTTTTTATTGTTATAGTGTTGCACTAGTCACCTAACCAATGCTACTGATTTTTTTCGAGCCTCAAATTGAGATAAGATGTCTCCCTCATCTTTTTCCATCACTTTAAGGGCCTCATCCTAAGACCTCCTTTAGAAAACTTGATCTAAATTAAAGGCGAAAATCAAGGTGAAGGTGTTATTTACTAAAAAAATTAAGTTTCATCAAAACTCTTGTTTTATAGTTCCAAAAGATCCCAAATTTTATACTCCCTTGGTTTTCCAAGGATTCACTCACTGTAACCCCAAGGCTACAAGTTCTAAAAACACCTCAAATTGGATTGAATCTTACTTACTCATTTTCCTGCAATATCTGAAATCTAAACAAACATTTTCTTCCCTAGAAACCACAAATTTCTCCCCATAAACATAAAGACTGTCCTCCATGGGGAAATGCACTACGATCTTGGTCAGAATTATGGATATGTAATTGTGAGAGTTATGAGAGGTCCCAGGGATAAATTTATCAATATTTTGGTCTCATAACCACTAAAAAACTAGATACTTATGCACATAGATAGCTAGACCCCAAAAACCAATTCTCCAATCCTATGCACCTTGCATGTTAGGCTAATATCTGTAATGGGTATATGTAGTTTCTAGTGATTATGCAAAAAAATTCAATCTAATGAATATTATTTTAGAGGATAACCAAAGAGAAAATCTCTCAGTTATAAGAGATATTGTATATTACAAATCAACTAGAACAATGGTGCACCTGTAAATCGAGTGGGTGACCTCCATCAGTTTAAGTCAAGGAGAAGGTCAAGCCCAACAACTAAGGAAGCATAAAATTTGAAAAGGTTGTGGGATGTGAGGGAGTTACCTTTAATGTCCTGATTAGTGTACCTATTAGAGGCCAACTAGAAGCAATGTGATTACTTGCAAGGAGTATTATGTACTACATATTATGAGTGAAAAAAAGCCTAGAGAATATATTTAGACCTCAAGAGAAGCCCCCAAATCAACACAAGAATAAATCCATGTTTTCATTACTATTAGTTGAAGTTTGAAGCTATAAGGGAAATTAGAGAAGGGTATGGACTAACTAGTGGTGGAATTTCTTTTACACATTTGTAGGAACAAATTCTTTTTTTCATTAAAGAAGAACATATCAATTCTTTTCCCGGACATAGTTGAGGATTATGGCAGCATAAAGAACTTGCTACCTAACAAGGTCAACAGATTACACCATCATATGCATCTATGTGGCATGTATTAGGATAGCACAAGGTTCTCAATTGAAGAGTCCACTATAAGGAAAAGACCTAATGAAGTTTTTTGTGAAGGCCCCAATAAAATAGCCCAAAAATCCATTTGTAGTGAAGGTCACTAGTGGAGGTGGGTGGACAAGCGTTTTACTGGATGTTTCTTTGACAATGCATCTAAATTGCCAAAGCGCACAAGTGATTTCTTATCAATACATGCATAGGAGCTGCATATGACATGGTGCACCATAGAGTTTTTTTTTTTTTGAAAAATAAAAAGTCACGGTGTGTTATATACCCAATTACACCGATGCTTGAATATTCACTAGCACTGGACTCCCTCATATAGTAAAAAGTACTAGTTCTATTCAAAAATGATTTCCCAGTGCAGTAAATGTATGAAAATGATCTGGGGTGTCGTATAACGCATACCAATAGAGGATTTCTAATTTTTAAAAAAATATCGGTGTTGTTGTAAAACCAAAACATTGGTGCATTAAAAGCAATTTAAATCCCCGTTGCATCTCAATAAAGCACCACAATAATTTTAAATTTAAAACAAACATGGTGCTTTTGGATATAGCCCACCCTGGTGCGCTTTGAGACACACACCCTGGTGTTCATGTTTATGTACTTAATTTATATGTTGCTGTTGATGTGTATATTGATAGGTCATGTTAGATATGTTCATTTAATGTGCTTGTAAATATATGTGTACATGATAATAGTTAGTTGACATGAGATTTATATTAATTTGAGGAGATGTGTGGTGATAATATTAGAGTATAATCTTTGTGTTTTGTTAGATGTGATCACAATGATGATGCTATGTTAGATTATTAAATTTGTGTGCTAGCTAATGACGTTTTTATGTGCTACTAAAAGTGTGTATAATTAGATGATGGTAGTGAATTAGAATGTGTATCTTAGATGATATTTATGTTTGTTAGATGATTATCATCATGATGTTTATTTTTATGAAATAATGTTTATTATACATTATGTACTAGTGAATTTATATCAAACTTTTATATATGAAATTGCATGTAAAATGACTCACTTTAAAAAAAATGCAAAGATATTTTTATAAATTACAAAGTTTAGTATGGTTAAAACTATGATTGTGAAATTATGATAAATAATTTTCTATTTATTAGATATTTTATTTGATATTCAATCTAACTTAATTCGCAAAACATTTCAATACTCCCAACTATAAAATAATTAAACGTAACATAATTTAGTTAGTTCTTAAAAGGAAGAAAAATTGTAACTCATTCAATTTTCAATATAAAGTATTATTGATAATAAATTATTCGAAAACACAATTTAACTAATTCAATATTGGTTTTTAAAATTCAATCTATTGTTAAATTTAGAAAACTTAAGTTAGAATATTTTTACAACCTACAGCCTAGATCCATCTTAACTTTGGATCTACCAAGTGCAGATAGGGATCAGATCCAAATAGGGATCAAATATCTTGAGATGCAAACATCTCAAGAGATATTTAAAAGATATTTGGTGGATCTAGGTGTATATTAATATATATGTAGTTGACATTGAAATATTTCATTTATCTCATATTTGTTTCCTGTATGTATACATGATTATTTTTATTATTAATATTTTCTAAATTAATATTACATATCAAATCTATATTAAACATTGAAAATTTTACAAATATCCCTCATACATTGAATTAGAAAGAAAATATTATTGGAATAAGAATTTCTCTCAATCTTTTCCACTAAAGTGAAAATATAAGAAAATTTTCAATTTAAATTACTTTATTTTCTCTATATAAAGTATCTATAAAATTATGTTATTTAATATGGACATTGAAATATTTTACTTATGTTTGTGAGTAAACTATTTTTTGTTATAAATATATATTTTTTACTCATTTCATTTCTTCCTCATAATAAAAGGTTTCTTTTTCCTTTTTGATGCAGGAGCATCTGGCACTCTTAATTGAATGAAGAATCCAAAGTGGAGAAAAGAGAGGACATGGACCATTGAGTTGAATAAGGGGATTTTTCTGTTTTAAGGCAGAGAAAAAGATGGAATGTATAAGTTTCTCGAAGACTTATTAATTATAATATGCTACATATGTATTCTGTAGCGAGCTTTAGGGCTTCAGTTGAGTGATTCAAGGAAAGGATTGATTGGATTCCTTCAGTGATCTGATCCAATTTATTCTTATAACTAGAGAACCTATGCATTCAATTAAAAAATAGAGGGACAGATAGAATATATGTAAGACTACGGGAAGAGTCAAAAGGGAGAGGCTGCAACATTGAAGAACTAGCCTCTGCAAGACTCAGAGTCTTAGATATGTAATTTGTTATTTATATTAATATATGGAGATGTTATTTCCTGACTATGTCAGTATGATGTAGAAGTATTTCATGTATGAACTACTTGTGAATTTGTAGGCTCTGCAATAGGCTATAGGAAGAATTCTTAAGGACACAGAGGAATGGAGCTGATTCAGAGGAATCGTAAAAGGATCCTTGAATCAAATTAAGGGGAAGAGTGAAGCTCTAAGGTGGAAGTGAAGTGATATTTACATAGGAGTAAAAGCTTGTGAGGATTTACGCAGCGGAAACAACAAGAAGGGGAAACCTTTGCAGAGGAAAAAACCATAGTAGAACTGAAGACTAGCACAAAAACAAAGTGAAAAGGGAAGAACAGAGAAGTGCAAAGGAACGCACATGAGCCGTTTGATCACATGGATAAATGGTTCAAATGATGTCATAAGGAGGAAGGAAAAACATTGCATTGACAAAATTATTTATAAAGATTAAGTCTCACAAGCCAAAATCCATTTTACACTGAAAATCGATGCAAAGCTTAGTTGGAATCGAATTCCGAATTGGGAGCATTTATAGGTGAGAAATTATACCCATATCGGGTCCATAAGAGATAGCAGATTTTCGTTCAAGTGGAAGTCTGGCTAGAGGAATATTGATATGCCGATGCTGATAAGTGTCGATCGGCATCATCGCTAATTGGAGTTCAGCGATCTGGCAGATCAGAGTCGCGTAGTGGAATACTTGGAAGGAGTGGACCTCACAATCATTGTTAACATGGCTTATGAACATTTGAAGTCTAACCTTATATGGTTCAGAGCTGGGTTAATGGATTTTCCTTTGTATTTCCTAAAAAGTGAGGGCGAGTCATTTAATTGAAACATAGTGTTAACGATTCTAATAGTCATGGAGATCGGAGTTGGAGGGATGATGAGATATTTATATATGACCCATGAACGGAGCGATGGCCAATTGCAATGGAGGTAGTCTCGGGGCCTGTGCAAAGGCTGTACAAAAGGCGGGAAGGCTTGTTTTGTGGGATTTTACTTTGTAATGGTTTATAAAGTGAAAATAGCCCGATAGAATATTTTAAATGTTAAACGTATGTAAAAGATGTATTAAAGGGAAAGTTTATATATGAGAGGTTAATCTCCCAATAAGAAGGAGGAATGGAGAATATTTAATAAGGTCTCATATGAAGGCTGTGATAATTGATATAAGTCTCGCTGGGAGGTTTGGCGGGGTTATTGTGTTGCGATATAAAGGAACCAAGATAAAAGGGCTTTAACCATGTATGGTTAATGGAGATTTGACTCCATTGAAGAGTTAAATACCCGGGACAGTTGTGTTTATGCATATTGATGTATATTGTGGGTATGTGTGGGTGTTACCCTGCATCATTAGTGGTATCATAGCAGAATTGAAATCAGAGTGAGGGAAGATTTCCTATGAAAAGGAGGTTGCACACAGAAAAAGGTAATGTGCATAAGTTAAATGGATGAATGATAGAGACTACAACAGAAGACTATAAGGAGAACTTTTGAATTTCTGGAAGACTGTAGCAGTTCCAACAGAGACTTGGAGTAGACAGGAACAGAGGATTCCTTGAAGGAAAGAGAAAGTGAGATTGCTTAATGCATGTTCTGAAGGAAAGAGCACTTGGAGAGAAAATAAAGAGAAATCAATGGTGGAATGATGAAACAAGATCATACTGAGATCTTGATGGTGAGGTAATGTGTGTTTTTATACTAATGCATGGGTGACAACAAGAAAAGCTGTGAGAGAAGAACCAGGTGAGTTCTTGAAGACAGAATAAGGAGAACAATTTGATGGAGAAGTGGCAGTGAACTTGAAGAATCCAACAAGAGATTAGACATAGAGGATAGCTGAAGTGTTCTCAAGAGAGAGTGAGAGATTGCAGAAGCCTAGAAGGAACAAAGGTATTGCTCAAGATAAGGTTTCAGACAGAGGACCTATGCTTACCAAAAGACTTAGTGAGGAGAGCTTAGTGAGGTAAGATTACAGTGAGGAGGACTAGCTATTGTAGAGGCTTGTTGCGAAGAAGCTCATGAAGAAATAAGAGAAGAAGATGACTACTGATAGTCATAGCAAAGGTTTAGAGAGAAGCCACAACAGAGGATATACGAAAGAGGATGTCAAAGAAAATGGCAATAGGATGAGTCAAGAAGAAATTGCCAAAGAGGTTGCTAAATTAAAAGAACAACTCAATGCATTAAGGAGAATGCTTGAGCAAAGCTAGAGACTAGGTTGGGTCTTGAGGAAGAAGCCAGTGGAACGACATGAGATGCAGAGAAGGCTACAACAAAAGAAAGTGAAGTGGCTGATGGAAAAACTCAAGGAAGCTGAGTTAGAAATGGAAATGGAAGAGTACATTTGTGAACCATAGCAAGGAGAAATTACGAGAGAGATTGAAGATGAAAACTTGAAGATTGAAACTTCAACTGAGGCCAAAGGGTGACATGGGTTTAAAACTGACAATTTGTGTATGTATGCAGGTGGAACATGTAAAGAAGGACAATTGGCTTATATTGTCATAAAGGAGGAAGAAGAGAAGCATAATCCAAACTGTCTTTTGGAAGAAGATGAGATAGATAGGTCTCACATGTGGTTGGAGGAAGATATCAATCAACAAAGTGAAGAGCTTGAGGAGATTGAAGAGGAGACCATCAAAGAATTTCTGAATCATATGAAGGATTTAGAATAGCAAGAAGATATAATGGTTGAGTCATCCAGTGGGACCATAGAGTCAATTTTTTTTAAGGTTGATAGTTTGTCTGTGGATGCAGAACAAATGCAGAAGAATGATAATGAAGATGGTGAGACAAGGATAACTCTTGGAGAAAGTCAACAACATGAGATTGAAGGCAAGCTTGGAGAAGAGACTATGTTAGCTGAAAACATAGTAAAGGATCATCAATTCACCATGATGATAGGCATAGTTGAAATAGCCATGGAAATTGTTGAGACAGTCAATAAGGAAGAAGGACATCTACTGAAGGATGTTAAGAAGGAAGGAACCTATTCAAAGGATTTAACCTTCGGAGAAAGAACACTAACAAAAGAGTGTTATGTAGAGGATGAGAAATCTTTTGAAGCTGTCAGAAGTATGGGGAAGTATCTTTTATAAGATTAAAACTATGAAATAAAGGAAGATGAAGAATTTATCTTAAATGAGAGAAACATTGATTTATTGCAGCAGAAGGAACTTAACAATGCATGGATGTGTGAAGATGTGACAACACAGGAACAAGTTGTTATGGAAGAAGGAAAGGAAGTTCAGTCTGAAGAGCTGATATGTGAAGCAACAATTGGGACTGTTGAACCTTATGATTCCCAAACTAATAATTTGTGTGTAAATGTAGGAAACATAAGTGATGATGAAATACTAGTAAAGTGTCATAAGGAAAATGCATTGCTGGAATATTTGCTAGAGAATTCAGAGTATGATAGTATGACTGCAGAAAAAGGAGTTCACTACAGTAGACAAGAGTAGGAAGGCATCATTAAGACAGATGGTGTGGAAGAGAGACTAATGGAAAGTTTCATGAATTCTTTTGAGAGTTGAAATCAGCATACTGATGTGCTGACAGAGGAGAAAGAAACAATGTAGCAAACTGAATTTTTGCCAAGGGAAAATAAGGCACAACAACCTTGTGTTTTTAATTTTAACAAGTGTTTTGTGAATGAAAGTTTTTCTGCAATTGCTGGAGGAGATTTGGCACAAGTGAATAGTCAAATAAAAGTGAAAGAAGAGAAATATATGGAAGAACTCAATCCATGGAATAGAGAAGTTAATTTGCTAGAGAAAGTGCTAAACAATCATGATTCAATCATGAAAGAGGTTAAGGATGATAGGGGGTCAGTCAACATAGGAGTCACAACAAGCATTGAAGTAAGAGCAAGAAAACCAAAAGTTGAAGCAAACAAAGCAAAAGTTAGTATAAGAGACAGTGTAAAAGCAAGACAAGTAGAAGTTAGCAAAGCAACCAAGGCAAAGGTTGAAGCAAGCAAAGAAAGAGTCAGCATAGAAGTCATAGAAAGCAAGGCAAAGGTTGAAGAATGTGCAAAAGAAAAAGAAAAAGTAAACCAACAACTACGAACAGAAAGTAACGAGCAGTAGTTTAAATAATTAGTGGACAACAACAACTCGAAACAAAATGAAGGAGGCAGAAAAATGAAGTAGAATATGAACCAATCTAAAGATGTACTGGAAACAAAGATTGAAGAAATGTGGGTGCTGATGATGAAGCAGTCCAAATGGAGAAAAATTATATCAACAGGAAGAAATATTAATTAGAACTTGAATCTGATTGATAAGAAGAAGAAGATGGAGCAAATGACAACAAAAGTACAATAGCAACAAGGGAACAAAGCATGTGGATAGTTACAGAATAAAGTGTGGGATCTAGGAAGACCAAGACCAGAAGACACATGATCAAGATATCATGAATACTTTCTACTTTGGGAATCTGATGGAGGAGCATCTGACACTCTTAATTGAATGACGAATCCAATGTGGAGCAAAGAGAGGATGTGGACCATCAAGCTAAATAAGGGGACTTTTCTGTTTTAAAATGGAGAAAAAGATGGAATGGATAAGTTTCTCGAAGACTTATTAATTGTAATCTGCCACTTATGTATTTTGTAGCAAGATTTAGGGCTTCAATTGAGTGATTCAAGGAAAGGATTGATCAGATCCCTTTAGTGATTCAATCCAATGTATTCTTATAAATAGTGAACCTACATGTTCAATTAAAAAATAGAGGGAAAAATAGAATATATGTAGGCCTACGAGAAGAGTCAAAAGGGAGAGGCTGCAACATTGAAGAACTAGGCTGTGCGAGACTTAGAGTCTCAGATATGTAATTTTCTATTTATATTAATATATGGAGATGTTATTTCCTGACTGTATTAGTATGCTGAAGAAGTATTTCATGTATGAATTACTTGTGAATTCCTAGGTTCTACAACAGGTTGCAGGCAGAATTCTGGACACAGAGGAATAGAGCTGATTAAGAGGAATCGTAAAAGGATCCTTGAATCAAATTGAGGAGAAGAGTGAAGCTTTGAGGTGGAAGTGAAGTGAGATTTACATAGGAGTAAAATATTAGGAGGATTCGCGCAGTAGAAATAGCAAGAAGGTGAAACATTTGAAGAGGAGAAAACCACAGAAGAACTGAAGACTAGCGCAAAAATGAAGTGAAAAAGGAAGAATAGAGAAATGCAAAGGAATGTACAGGAGCCATTTGATCACATGGATCAATGTTTCATATGATGTCATGAGGAGGAAGGAAAAACATCGCATTGGTGAAATTATTTATAAAGATTAAGTCTCGCAAGACAAAATCTAGTTTACACTGAAAATGAGTGCAAAACTTAGTCAGAATCAAGTTCAAGTTTTGAAGCATTTATAGGTGATAATTTATACCCATATCGGGTTGCCACAAGAGATATTGGATTGGCATTCAAGTGGAAGTATGGCTAGAGGAATGCTGATACACCGATGTCAATAGGCACCGATCGATGATTGGAGATCTGCGTGATCACTAATCGGAGTTTGGCGATCGAGTGGATCAGAGTCACACAGTGGAAGACTTGGAAGGAGCGGACCCAAAAATCATTGCTAACATGGCTTATGAACAATTGAAGCCCTACCTTATATGGTTTGGAGTATGGTTAATGGATTTTCCTTTGTATTTCCTAAAGAGTGAGGCCGAGTCATTTAATTGAAACATAGTGTTAACAATTCCGATAGTCATGGAGATCAGAGTTGGAGGGTTGATGGGGTATGTATATATGACCCACGAGTGGAGTGATGGCCGATTGCGATGGAGGTAGTAGCGAGGTCTATGCGGAGGCTGTACAAAAGGCAGGAAGGCTTGTTTTGTGGGATTTTCCTTTGTAATGGTTTATAAAGTGAAAATAGCCCAATAGAAGCTTTTATACGTTAAACGTATATAAATGATGTATTAAAGGGAAAGTTTATATATGAGAGGTTAAAGTGTGGTTTGAAGGTTACAAGGGGTTTAGCAGTCCCGATAAGAAGGAGGAATGGAAAGGCTTTAATAAGGTCTCATAGAAAGGCTATGAGAATTGATATAAGTCTCGGTAAGAGGTTTGGCGAGGTGATTTGGTTCCGATATAAAGGAACCAAGATAAAAGGGCCTTAACCATGTATGGTTATTGAAGATTTGACTCTATTGAAGAGCTAAATACCTGGGACAATTGTGTTTATGCATATTGATGTATATTGTGGGTATGTGCGGGTGTTACCCTGCACCACTTTTTTCTTTTATCGGTTACATTATATCTCTATATAAAGTTATATAAGATTAAGGTGTAAATGGAAGAATTATAATTATGACTGACATTAATTTTTTTCTTATTACTATTTTTAATTTGTTAATTTCAATTAAGGCCTCTTACCCTGCGAGGCCTTGAGATATCATCGTGGATATGATGTTTTTTGATCTCTACAAGACTTGTCCATGGGATTTGATATCTCTTATGCAGCATGTCGTTGAAACTAGTATGGAACTGGCACCAATGAGGGTTGCAGAGCATCATGCAGTAGCACATCCATCAGATGATGAGGGTGGTATTGATGATAATGAGGGTGATGATCATGATCATGATGATGAGGATGGTGATGATGATTCTTCTAGTGTCTATTCCACTCCATCAAATCACGATCGTCAAGGTGTCAGTGATCATTCTAGTAGTATAGTTGCTTGTAAGTTGCTTGATGATGTTGAGATACCAGAGCTAGGGGATGTGTTGTATGTTTCCCTTGACAGAGAAAACCATACACCTTCTCCTGTAGACTAGCCATGTCTTCTACTGCAAACCAGCCACCTCTTAGTCCTCCACATCAGCTGTGTTCGAGAGATGTACTTGATTAGGCAGTAATTGACCATCCATCGTTTTCTACTCTAGACCAGGTTGTAGGCACTACTATGTCTATTGTATATGATATTTGATTTCACTTATTTGACTTCATGTGTTGTAGTTATTTGACTTAATATATTATTATTTATATATATATATATAATATTATATTTATATATATATATATATATATAGATATATATCTATATAATTTTTTTTGTTCATGTTTATGTACTTAATTTATTTGTTGGTGTTGATGTGTATATTTTTAGGTCATGTTAGATACGTTCATTTAATGTGCTTGCAAATATATATGTACATGATAGCAGTTACTTGACATGAGATTTATCTTAATTTGACGATGTGTGTGGTAATTATATTAGATTACAATCTTTGTGTTTTGTTAGATGTGATCATGATGATGTTGATATGTTAGATTATTAGAGTTGTGTGATAGCTAATGACGTTTATATGTGCTACTAAAATTGTATATAATTAGATGATGGCAGTGAATTAGAATGTTTATCTTAGATGATGTTTATTTTTATGAAAAAATGTTTATTATACATGATGTATTGGTGAATTTATATCAAACTTTTATATATGAAAGTGCATGTAAAATTATATATATCAGATTGATGTATTTTATATGTCAATCATGTAGCAGAGACAACAACAAAGGGAGAAACAACAGGAGTAGGAGAAAATGGTGGACCCATACAATATGGTTTGGCCATGGGAGGCTAGAGAGAGGGAGAACACATAATTGTTTTCCTACAATACACACTCTAGGTATCTTACATAGATCTAATATGTCCCTACTGCAAACAACCATGGTGCCATGGATTTAAGAAAAGGAAATGTGAAAATTTTATACTTTATTAAATGTTTCCACGTCAAATGGTAAAATAAGAGTGGAACTAGAAGGTAGTGGTATGTAGAGAAGATATCAGATTAGGGTTTCATGGGCCTTATCAGTCACACACCACACATTGTGAAAACTTGCAGGTGTGTCTTTCACGCCACTATTGTATCATAGAATTGAGGTTGTTTAAATCAATGATGTGATGTATATGGATTAGACTCATGACTTTCAATGGCATTTTGTATATGGCTTGGGCTACTGAACTTCAATGATCATTTTGGGCTGGATAAATTTTAATAATATATCACACACAACACCTTATTATATAGCCTTATCAGTTATTATTACAAAACCTATAAAGACATGTCTACTTTAAAAGATTTACTTATAAATACATAAAAATAGATATTTAATTTACATAATCTAATTAGGAGAGAAAAACGTATCACCAAGTCTATTTGAAAGTCAAACAAATTCCTCTTAATCACCATCACATTATTTATCATTTAATTCTTAGCCATAAAATATTTATCGATTCAACTTGTAAATTCAAAATTGTTCCATTACCCATGAAGAAAAAATTAGAACCTTTGATGCATCCATGTAAGCCAATTTGTTTCTTGTATAATCCATAAAAAATATGTAATCAACATTTTCTACATGCATAAGACCTCCTTTTAGTTTACGATGATGTGTCATAGGCATCTATGCACCATCTATGGTGTGATTTTGTTTTACAGAGCGCCGAAGTTGGTGCATGATTGTGTTTTTGGTGCACCAATAATGTTTTTTTTAATTAAAGGTTATTTTTCCATATTAATAAATATATTTTTCATTTAATAAAAAATTGTATTGTGTATGAGGTTGATATATTTTATATGTTAATCATGTAGCAAAAATGTCAATGAAGGGAGAAGCATCAATTGAAAACACATAGTGAAATAATGAAAACATTAACATACACCACTAATATAAATGATGATATAACATAAGTAGATATCACTCTCCATTGCCATCACCTTGATTATCTTCCTTGGTGCTTAGCATGATAACATTAGTTTTCTCAAAAACATGTTTTGATCTAGGTTCATGTCTTAATACGAACCACCAATTCCTTTTTAACACATATCGGCTAGAAAAACACATGGTTGTAGTTTTTTCGGGAAAAATAAGGCTCCCTAGCTTCATGCCACATCTTTCTAAAGTTGATAGATATCATCCTACTATCACAATATTCCTTTACATTATTCCGATCAAAGGTGTCCCATCACTTTCACATAAAATAAAAAATCGGAATGAAGAGAAGTCCACTTGAATGATCTCTTGTATATTTCCAATGTAACCTACTGTCCCCTACATTATCTTTTGATCACGGTGCCTAGCATGACTAGATTGGTTGAACTAAACTTCCTCTCTACAACCTTGTGTCATTCATCCATCAACGACATCCTCCATGCAAAAATGATGTCGATATGCCCACATAGATGGGAACAAATACACCTATAAAAAAAGTGAAAAAAACATAGTGGCATGTGTCTAATAACCTGAACATAATTAAAAATATAAAATATATATAGATGTTACAATTCAAAGGTGCAATATGAAGTTAAAAATGTACAGAAAGATATTATAATTACCAATTTGTTGTGCCCAATCCCTATGTTTACTGCATCCTTTTTAGCATGTGGGTAATGACCAAATGCACTGTATTTCTCTCTGACTTGATCAACAGCGTAAATGCTAGGGAATATCATTATCATATTTTATTTTAAATGATTAGGATAAGTCACACTTCCACCATTCAACAATTTGAATTCTTTCCTATCACTATCCTATTTCCTCCTCTTCTCTTTGTACATTGCGACCCATGGTCGTGTTGCTTCCATATTCTAAAGAATCAATTTATTGATGGCTTCAATTTCTAAATTCACCGATGAAATCAAACCAATATATATATACTATATAATTTATATATATATATATATATATATATATATTATATAAGGTCAAAATATGCATTAATATGAAGTTAAGTGTGAATATTTTATTGTGTATTAATTTGACAAATGATAAGCATGTACTTACTCTTTATCATGCTCCTCTTTCCATTTGTTTCAAGAAGATCCCCTTCTCTTTTTTCTTCATCCCTTTCATCATCCCAAATCGATGCACCGATTCTGTTGTCCATCTGCTTGATGTACTTACTGGAATAAATGAAAGACTCATACGACATATACCCATCTGCCATAAACCCCTTAGGGTTTTCCCTTTGTTGAACATAGCCTTTCAATTTCTTTATGTACCTCTCTAAAAAGAACATCCAATGACAATAAATGACCCCAACTAATTCAACCTCATCTACTAGGTGAATTAGAAGATGAACTTGCAAGTCCATGAAACTCATGGGTAGTTCCTTCTCAAACATACAAACAATCTCAACTATTTCTTGATGTCGTCATGGAGTGTTAGCCATATGAATATCCTTTGATGTGATATAATGTACAAATGCAGATAATATATATATGGAATGTCATAGGTCTTGCGAGAAGTCACGGTTCACACACCCATGAACGATCAAAGGATAATGACACTGGATAGTAAATAGTACATTACACAAAAAATAATTATAAAATTTCCCATTACATAAAAAGAATAAAATAATAAAATCATGTTTTTGACATACATACTCTGAGAAGGTTCAAATAGTCATCCATTTTCAACCCTGACAAATGGTCATCCATATTGAAGTAGCGTAGTAATGAAGACCCATATAAATAAGCCACCCTCACATTCATTATAACTTCCTTTTCCAAAGAAAGATCATCTTTCTTTAAAATCCATGGGACATCACCTTCTTTGAAAGACCAAGTGGGGCTAGACTCTTCTCTTTTTTCTTGTCTTGGTCAATTTTTCTTTTTAGTTTTTGATAAACAATATCTCTCCTAAAAACCAATGTGTCACTTTCTTTCGATGATATGTGCCTCCATAAAGAATACAAAACATTTGCAAATATATGCACGAGATCTAGTAAGTGGGAAATTTTAATATTCTCCCAATATGGGAGCTTATAAAAGATATATTTTCTTTTCATCCCAATTGGAAATTTATCAATATAGGTGTCAAAGAAATCTAGATCATATAGCATAGGCTCCCCATTTGAATCAAAAATTTCTGCAAACACCCTCTCCTTCTCTACCTCATATTCTCTAAGCGATCCAATTGGTGTCATTATTGGAGGCCTTCCAATTCTCTTTAGTTTACCATTGAAAGTGGATGTTTCTCTTCTGTAAGGGTGTTTTTATGGGAGGAATACCCTGGAGAAGTCATACACTAGTTTTGCAGGTGTTCAGACCAGTCAGCCTTTAGAGAAGGTCCACAACATTTACAACCATGATACTCTTTTGTTAGAAAACCTAAGAAATTATTGTATACAGGTCGGTACGTTAGTAACCATGAAGAACTGAACAATTGCAATGAATTAAATTAATATCTAAAACAATATTGTTACCCAACAAATCAATAAGAAGGTAATTTACCATATTAAACTCCTAAGCCTAGATAATCATGTATGGTGTAAGGACATATGCCATACAACGTAAAAATCCTCTTTGTTGTGATGGGACTTGATACATTGTACACATGTATCCTTTCCCATAATTCCTTAATTTCATCTACCAATGATTGTAACTATACATCCATATTCTTCTCTTATCTTGTATTAGGGACTATGAGAGCTAATATAAGATGTTCATTTTTCACAGACAACCATGGGGGGGTATTGTTATTGATCACTACTATACGCCAAACAAAATGGTTGGTGTTTTTGAGGGAATATGGATTGACGCCATCGATGGCTATACTGAGTCATAGACTTCATACTTCATCCTTCAATTTTTTAGGCAATGTATCCTCTATATCCTTCATGGCTATTGAATCTTTTGTGATTCACATAACTTCTTAATCATATTTATGTGAGGCATGCCATCCTTGTGACAAAGCTAATTCTTTGCAATGAAAGAGTTTTTGAATCCTTGTGATTATAGGCATGTGCCTCAACATCTTATTAGGAGGACCATGTGATTTAACTATTTTTTTAATTATAGTACCTTACATGCCACATTTTGAATTAATTGTACAATGTCAATATTTAAAATTCATAAAATCGACAATTTTTAAATTTGATTATGTGAAGAAATATAAGGAACTTCATCGATCATGAAAGTCAATTACCTCAATATTGTCGAGAAACATGCATTCAACATTCCAAACTTTGCTTTCATGTTGTACAACAACCATTTTGTCCCTAGTTGGGTAGAATTTGACTTCCTAACATGTCCAAAGAGAGGGGGTGGAAGCATATTTTAGGCTTTCAAATAAGGTATCAGTGATATGAGCATCATCCCATAGTTCATCATTATGGAATGCATCTAACAACATTGCCTCCATGGTAGTTGCATCCCTAAGTAATAATCCATACCAACCTCCATTTGATATCCTCCATTTCCAACTCGTGATGAATAACTAAATTGTATTCATTAATAATTGGTGAATCTGGACATAGTGGGAACTGAATAGGTGGTTGAATTTCTATCAGTAGAGTATGGAGTTAGAAATGAATATGATGATATGGTTAAAAGGATTATTTTTCATAGTATTTCAAAATTTGGTAACATGTATGTGAAGCATTGTGAAGCTGCAAAATAAATGTTAGACATGTTGCAAATTTTGTAAAGGAAAATTTCCTATTCTAGAAATGGAGAAAAATGCAAAGGATTCTACTTTTACTGCAATAACAAATCAATCCTCCTCACAAGAAGATGATGGAATTCTTAGTGATAGCAATAATGAGTCAGGCATCAGACAAGAGGAACAAACAGAAGAGATCGACTGCAAATATGATGAGAAAACCAAGGTAACGCACTAGAAGCAAATATTTAAAGGCTCATGGTTGAAAATAAAGCTCAATGGATGTTGCTACAAATGTTTGATGAAAATGAATGTGCATTCGAAGAAGAAATTTCAGACTCTAAAAACTTAGCGGGAAGAAGAAATAAAAATAAAAAATGGAATGAGGAAGCAGTACAAGGAGTTTGAGGATGATTGCAGGGCACATGCAAGGAAGCGAAATCATATCAATAGAATATATCAACCTATTCCCATATTCCTTTGTTATAGCTCCAAATCTCACTATTATGGTTTGTGATGCTGCACTCATGGCCTAGGGTAACCCCTCCTTCCAGACCTGGTCCAAAATCTAAAAAACAGTGTTTTATTCCCTGTACACGACATTTCCCTGAGTTAAACGCGTGTGTACGCGGGTCCATATATACCCAACCCGCACATATGTATTAAAACACTTAAAAAAATATAAAACTCCTTATTTTCAGGCGGAGATCGCGGGTTTTACCTGCTGATCAGCTGTTAGTGCCCGTGGCCTCAACTGTTCCCAACCAATTCCTAACTAAAAAACTACTTTGGAATTGGTATAAAAAGACATCAAAGGGAAGGCCTAAGGGAGGAGAGAAGAGAGAGAAAGGTTATTATACTAAGAATTTCCCCCTGACTAGGTCTGAAGACCCTTGTGCCTTCTGCACTTCCCCCATTTGTACAGGAAACCCTTGTTTCCTTGTGATTTGATGTTCATCCCTTAGTTATGGCATCATGGAGTGAGTCTTGGAATGAGATATGCTAGAGGCTTGAG
>APFE031366229.1:0-10638 GCA_000404065.3 Pinus taeda
AATATTGAATATGTTGTTCAATTAAACTTTTTAACAAAAAAACATATATATACGATAATATGGTAATCGCAAAAGGCAATTTAAGTGTGGACAAATCAAGAAAAAAAACAGAAGTTTGTTCGTGAAATTTGAAAACTTCAGTTAAGCTATGTTTCATCTTCAAAAATTCTTACCCATGTAATCTATAACCTATAGTAATGAAATGAGATTATTTGTCTTCCTCTCTTCATATTAGGAGAACAAACTCAACAGACTATAAATCTTACCAACACCATATTCCTCATTCCAATTAAATTAGGTTTTGTCTGTAATGTAAAAAATCATAAAATATTATTTGCCAAAATGTGAAACTAATAAATCAAAAGTGAACTTTTATTACATGTAAAATGTTACTTGAAATTGGAATAGTACAAAACTAAAATGTAAACTCCTTTTATGTGTAAAATGTTGCATGGGATTGGAATACTTACAAACTAAAATGTTTTGTGTTACATGTAAAATGTTGCATGAAATTGGAATGGGAATACTTACAAAACTGTAATGTTGAGTCAAAAAAATTATGTTGGTGTGAGGTAAATTTTACGATACTAAAAAATAATTAGTATTTCACATATATAAATTAAGAAAATTGATATTTAGATTAAAATATTCTATGAGTTAAATTTTTCAAAATAAAAAGAAAAAAAGTATTTTATGGTAATAACCATATAAAATACTCTTTACTCTAGATATACCAAACGCAGATACAAATCAATATCTTAAGGTATGCAAACCTCTTTTTAAAATAAAAAATTTGATAGAAATATTGTAATACTATCCACAAATTAATATAAGTCCTATATTAGGTATATTTTAAATTAAAATTCTAACTATTAGCAATATAATAATAATAAAAAATTAAAATTAATACTTTTAATTATATAAAATTACAAATTAAATATATGTTTCAATTTTTAAGATTGGACTATAATTAAAAAAAAAGATAAAAAAAAAAAAATAAAAAATATTAAACTATTAACTTTTAATAATAATAAATACAAATTGTAATAAAATATATTTTTTCCTATTTTAATCTTCAATGAATTTCTCTATTGCATTTTAACTCAGTGAAGTCTTTTTAGACCATTTATTTTAACTATCTTATTTAATGGATAATTTTTTTTATCTTTTTCTTTTTTGACTTTTATTTTAATTTTGAGATTTTAAAATTGAAGTAACAAAGATAAATCAAATAATCTGCTTCATGGTTTGAATGGAGCAAAAAGATGTATCAAATGAATTCTAAAGATCCATGACTGTTTGAATGGCTATTATTTATTTCATGCGAGACGGGCTAAACACATTCTGATTACAAGATACTGAAATCACTTTGAACTTTAGTAAGCACGGAATGGTTTTGTCTGCAGCTAGATAGATGTGGGAATAAGTAAATTGTTGTCATGATTTAAGAAAAAAACGACTGATAATTTTTTCAAATTCATTACAATAAAGTAGGCTGGTCCTAAGCAATTGTAGTTTGAAATGATGAGGTTCTAATCAAAGTTAGGCCTAGTATTTTCAACCGTTAAAATCCAATATCTTTATTGTAAAACAATTGTGGTGAATAATCTTAGCCTTCAAGGCCCTTTGAATGGAGCTCTATTTGATGATCCCATTTTTTAACACACTCACAAAAATTCCGACCCACTTAAAATGAAAAATATATAGCAAGTGCATTAAGGCCTTGGCAAATTTTGTTTATATTAGCTAAAGGATTCCCTCTCTTAGGAATAAATCCTATCACCAGGAACAAAAGTAGCACTCCAATCCGCATGTACTGCTACTGTTGCAAATACTTTTGTATCTACCTGGATCACCACTTTGTTGTGAGAGACATTTTTGAGAGCATATATGGGAAATAAGGCATTAGATGTATAGAAAGAACACTGAACATGTTGAATGAGGTTTGGAAAGAGGAAGAAGGGATTAAAATCTAAGACCCGTGTGGTTTCATTGCCCTTAACTATGCCTCGAGCTACAATAATTTAAGTGGCATTCCATGCACATTGTTCTTATCAACGATTGTCTGGTTAATCTTTTCAAATGGTCCTTCCAACTGAACAATGTCCATGCCCTTCCAAGGGTCGCTAAACATATTATCAAGAATGTTGATGCTTGATATAATTTTTCCCCACAATGATTTCAATAATTGTTGGAAAGGAAAAGGAGGCAAGGCACAAAATAACACAAATAAATCTCACACAATAACATGAGCTGCAACTATTCTATTGATCACACAAAAACTTGATTCAAATTCAACATGAAAACACTCACTAAATTTGGACTTCTCCAAATTTAGAGTGAAGAAAACTTGACTCACACTTAACTCAGTTAATTGACTCTGTTAAATTTAGTCAACTCTAGCATGCGGGAGTAATTACAATTTCTAACACTCCCACTTAATTACGACCGTATAACTCAACATAATTCAAACATGACTCAACTATGCCTGCTATGCTTACAATAGAAATTGACTCAATTATCATCAAACATGCTTGCTCGTCTATGTCTTAGCTAAGCTTACAATGACTCAAAACTTTTACAATTTTGCAATTTTTTTCTCTTCTTCCAAGTTTTGTATCCTCGAAATTGTTTCATTCTCTATTGAACTTTCTTATTGTAGGCTTTAATCACTTGCATCTGTTGCAATTTTTCTTTGACTTGTCTTGAACTTGTTCTGAGTCGATCATGCTCTTTTTGCCTCTTTTGTCTCTTGGATGCCTTCCTTAGTTTTGCCTTTAAATTCCTTATTCGAGCCTTGCAAACCTTGTTCTATGCCATGTAGTGGAAAGCCATGTGTCTCAGCAATGCTTTGTCCCTATTGGCCTTGTCCAGCAGTCTCCCTAAGTGAATGTTGACTCTCTCGAGCTAAGACTCCCGATCATCATTTATCTCTTGCTCTAATGAAGTGAATTCAATCCTCCTCCTTTGGGCAACTTGGCGATTCTCCCGGATGTTTTGTAACTCCATGATTGCTTGCTAATCTTCAAGCTGCTTGTTCCTCTACTCCAAGTATTTCATAGTCCACTTAGCCCTCTCCAAGTTGAGGGACAAGGCTTTGATCTCTGTCTGCTACTCCTGGATGATCTCTCTAAGATTTTCATTTTGTGGGCCCATGTTTGTATCGTCATCCTGAACAAGAATAAAGTACCGCTCACCTGAAGGCCCCTCGTCCTGCATTGGCCTCTTGCCTTTGTATTGTACCTGTGGTGCCGATGTCGGAAGCGAGGCCCCTTCCACCCTAGGTGGAGATAACACTCGCTTTGCTGCTGCAAATAACTGTCTCGTGCCCTTCTGGTAAGTAATGAAAACTGACATAGTAGCAGTGTGAGTCTCATGGCCTTCATGCTGATAGGAGGATCCACCTATCTCATGCCCAGCCTCTGAAGGTCCCTGTGTAACTCTGAAAAACTCACGAGAGATGAAATCATCCCAAGTAATGCCCTATAATCCAAGCTGATGAACCACCACAATTTTGATGAGAGCAAAATGGTAAATATTGTTAAACTACTACTGAGGGGTCTTGTGCTGCACAAGGGTGGTCATCCTCTCTATGTTTCTTCACATGAAGTAAGGGATGTTCAACATCCGTACCCGGATGAAATGCATCAGCAGTCTAATGTGATAAGCATACAAGCGGGAGAATCGGCCCTCACAGGTGAAATACTTCATGATTAATTTCATTAGTGGAGAATATTCATACTTGAGGTACCGAAAAGGAAACACTCCCTTGAGTTGCCTCAAGAAACTGAGCTTAATATATGGCTCATAATAATGCCAGTCAATTTTCTACCTCTTGTTCCATGGTTCTCCAATGCTAGGCATGCCGGTTGCTACTGAGATGGATTCTAGTGTAAGTGTGAAGGTGACACCAGCTAAAGTGACCTAATCACCATGTAAATGCAGTATAAACAGACGAGCCAACTCATGATGAAATTGAATATTAGCAATTTTCTCACAAAACTCATAACATGACTAATACTGGAAACAAGAGATGGCAAGAGGGCAGGCCTGCAATTCAGTAAGGGTGGTTGGTTCTTCTCTAATATGTATGCCACCTCTATGAGGCCTCCAGGGTGCATGTTCCTCCATGGGTGAGTCACTTTGGGTCTCCACTTCATAATCAAATGAATGATTGGATGCCATAGCTGCTAATAGACAAATTGGCTTTGAAGAAACAGGTGCTGATGTATGAAAATTGTGTTGGACTGCCTTTTGGTGATGTGCTTGACCTTTGTCACCAAGGGGAAAACAGTGAAACAAGGGACTGTTAGGAGAGGGGAAAACCAGTGGGAAATTTGGGAATGTTGGGATAGATTTGTTTAGGGAAATATGGGATATTTTTGGGAGTTTTGTACAAGGCTAGGGTTTGGGATCTTACAATAGAAAATTTGGGAAAGGGAACTTGAGATAGGGGACTAGTGGATTTTAGGGGGGTAGATAAATTTAGGGAACAATGAAATCAGGAAAAAAAATGTGATAAGGGAATGATGGAAAGAGGATAGACTTGGAAGCAAATAGTTGTCAAACCTTAGGCTGCAATCTTTGTTTGAGGAATTTAAGATGATAGGGTTTGATCATTTGTTTAGACACTCAACACATCAACCATCATAGCATAACTACCAAACTTTGATGAACAGGAGAATTGAAGCTCAACCTACTTGAATCAAAGGAAATTTGTGCATTTTGGTGATTGGAGGCCATTCTGGAACTTTTCGGGCCCTTTAGCTGTATGCGTCGCGCAGCATACCCAATGCACTACGCCTCCCCAGTGCGTCGCACCTTTGCAAAATAACACTATGTGTTTGCGCCCAGTGCGTCGTGCCTCACCAGTGCGTCATGTCTCCTGCTCAGTGCGCCACGCCAAGCAATTTTCGCCCAAAGTCACCCAACTTCTCAATTGCTCGTCAAATTTGCTCTCTCTTGCTTCTCTCTTTACAAATGATCTTTCCAAATGAAGGCATTACTTATAAACTAAGAGCTTTTAATATTTTGGCTCATGAAACCCACTTTTACAATGTTTTCAAAATGACTTGATTTCAAACTCTATTTTTTGGACTTTTTCACCTTTTGGCTTTGTTGATGAACTAGATGAGCTAAACTTTGTTTGTGTTTTGCAGGTGTTGGAGCTTCTTAGGCTAAGGAAAGAACGAGGGTGTAGATGAAGAAATTTACAATGAAGAGAACAAAATTTACATGATTTTAGTACAATAAATGCTAAATACTCTGTGTCAAAAACACATTTTCGAACATTTGGTGATGAAATTATTGATAAGGAAACCTCCTCATGCATGCTGGTGATTATTGGACACTTTGACACATTTATTGACGAAACCCTAAAGGAACCCTGACCTAATTGACCATGAAACCCTAATGACAACATTTTGCAAATTTTAATGAAAAGAAGACTGTATATGCCTTTTTTTTAAAAGGAACAAACATGAACCAGTAGGTAAATGATATGAGGGACATGAGGAAAGCCACTCTCGTCAGATGATCCATGTGCCTAATGGAATGTAGATGACTGGGCGGGACTCCTACAAATGAAATGCAACAAAATAGGTTTTGATCTCTAACGGAGGGCTGAACAGACCGACTCTAACATTGGCTCCAATGGGGATGGTAGCTCCTTGGAGGTGCCAAGAACTACAGATTTCTAGGAGAGTAGGCAGTGCCTTCGTCCATTGGGCTATGGAGTCCATTATTTCGAAAAATCCACACAAGACTCTTGATTCAAAATATTAACTAAAACTTGACTCAAACTGACTCAATTTTAAATTTAAAATGACTAAAAAACTGACTCGACACACTCAAACCAAAGCTGAAATCATTCTTCAGAATTATAACCTTCACTTTGCGCCCCAAACTAAAGAAAAGATCACAACACACTCTTGCAATGAAACTGAAATAAAATGGTATATACAGTGACAAGGTAAACAGCAGAAAACTTCTCAGAAATGGTACCGCTTGAGCAGCCGACCATTGACCGGCCCTCCTGGACAATCGTCCCCATTCATTTCCTTCATAAGAAAGGCATTATAACCACGATATGCAACAGTTTTAAAGGGTCCTTTCCAGAGATTTTTTAACTTACCATGTTTACCATTTTCCTTATTCCTTGCATCCCACTTCAGCACCACGTCATCCAATTGGAATTTGTCAGCCTTTGCTTTTCTGTCATAGATTTTCTTAATCTTTTCCTGCAACTTGAATGTGTTTTGGAAAACTTCTTCTCCCGTCTGCTGCAAATGGATCATTTGATTTAGTCTTCTCTGCATAGGATCGTCTTCACTACCAGCCTCCTGAAGAAGTTTAACTACCGGAGCTGCAAGAGAGGTGGCAAACACTGTATCAACTCCATAAACTAGCTCAAAGGGGGACATACCAATGGATTTCTTCTGACTCACTCGATATGCCCAAAGTGCATTGACCAATTTCTTATGCCAACTTTTCTTGTTTATTTCTAGCAACTTTTTAATTATGTTGACCAAAGATTTGTTAGATGACTCTGCCAATCCGTTGCCTTGCGGGTGATAGGCAGTTGAGTGTCCCAAAATGATTTTATACTTGTTACAAAACTCAATAATTCTTTTTGATTTGAAAGTTGTTTCGTTATTAGTGATTAACTTATTCAGGCAACCAAAATGAGACAAAATGTTATTCTCAAGGAATGAAATGATTACTGCATCCGTAGCTTGTCTGGTGGGAATTGCTTCGATCCATTTCGTGAAATAATCTATTTCCATGAGGATCCACCTATGCTGACTTGAAGAAGCAGGAGGAATTCAACAATGAAATCCAACCCCCATTGCTGAAAAGGGGCACTCACCTCAATGGGCTTAAGCAGCAAAGGCTGTAATTTCTGTCTTCCTTTGAAAATCTGACATTGATGATAGCTCTTAACAACCTTATATACATCAGCAAACAATGTTAGCCAATAGTAACCCGCTCTCAAAATTTTATTTTTTGTTGTTTTCCAAAAAAGGTGACCGCCACAGTCTCCTTTATGGAAATCCTCCATGACCTACTTCGCTTCTTCTTCCACCAAACAATTCAACAAAACACCACTGGGATCTTTCCAATAAAGTGCAGAATTCAAAATACAAAACTTAATAGCCTTTAACTTGAGAGTTCTACTTTTGTTTCTAGTCATGCTGGGTGGTGGGACAAATTCCGAAGCACATATACTATATCTGAATACCACGGAGAAAGAACAAATATTTCAGATACCTGAATTGACGAACCTTCCTCATTCTCATCGGACATAGCAGCCACAAAATGATGTCTAAGGCGTGCAAATTTGATTCAGCTATTAACATCGCCAATCCTTGTCCTTTGACAAGCTTTATGGGCTTTATCTCCACATCATACTCCAACAAAGCTGCAATCCACTTGCCTCGTCTTCCTTCCGTATCTGTTTGTATTAAAACATCTTTGACAGCAGTGTTAGGAACATAAGCCAAAATATGAGAATGCAAAATGTATACCCGAAAATCCTTCAATGCTTTTACAAGTGCAAGCGCTTGCTTTTCAATGATGTTGTACTTCAAAGTTGCATCTCTTAAGGTTTGGCTGAAGAAAGCAATTGGTCTTTCGTACTCATCTTTTTTTTTGGATTAATACAGCTTCCATAGTATGCTCCGAAGCAAATGAAAACAATATAAAATCCTGAGTGTAATCCGGGCTTATTAGAACCGGAGCTTAAGAAAGAGCCAATTTTACTAGGTTGAAAGATTTTACAGCCTCTTCCGTCCACTTCACTTGGTTGTCCTTCTTAAGCATGTTTGTAATCTCTCTTAGGTGTTCAACAATATTAGGCACAAAGCGGCGTAAAAAATTCATCTTACCATTAAAAGATTGAATCTCCTTCTTGTTCCAGGGAAGGTCAATTTGTTGAATCGCTTCTACACGTGCTGGATCAATACGAATGCCATCTTTTGAGATAATGTGTCCAAGTAGTTTTCCCTCATCCATGGCAAACAAGCTCTTCTTCGGATTTAGTGACACACCATATTTTTGCACTTTTGAAAGACAATTTTCAAATGATACATGTGTTCTTCATCTGAATTGGAAAACACCGTTAGATCATCAAGGTACACAACCAAAAAGACATCTTTCTCATTTGCGAAAGCCATGTCCATTGCCCGCTGAAATGTGGCACCTGCGTTCTTCAAACCGAAAGGCATTTTAGTGTAACGAAAAGTCCCCCACAGAGTGGTGAATGCTGTTTTGTCTCGGTCATCTTCATAGACTAGAATTTGGTTATATCCAGAATAACCATCGAGTAGTGATATACGAGATGCTCCAACTACTCGCTGAAGTATATGATCCATTTTTGGCAACGGATAATTATCCTTCAATGAAACTTTATTTAGATTCCTAAAATCGATGCACAAAAGAATCTCACCTATCTTCTTTCCTATGGGCACCAAATTAGAGATCCAATCAGAAAATATGATAGGAACGATGATTCCTGATTTGTACAACTTGTTTACCTCCTTCTCATTTGATGGCAGCAATTTTGGATTTAGCCTTCTCAACTTCTGTCTGAAAGGTTTCTGATTAGGCTTGATGGGGATAGTGTGCTGAATTACATTGGTATCATATGTCTTCAAGTCTGAATAGTCCTAAGCAAACACATCTGCAAATGATGACAATAAACTGATATATTTTGCCTTTATATTTTGTGGCAATGCTTTGGACAGTTTTACCATTTTTGGATTTTCAGATGTCCCAATATTCACCTCTTCAACTCCTTTCTCTGTTGGCTGCAATGCTGGTTTGTGGGCTACGTCATCTTGATCAAAGAGTTCTTCTAAAGGTATCAAGCCTTTAAGAATAATATTATCCTTTAGCTGCAAAACTTCCATTTGATTGATCTGCACATCATCTTTACCATCATCATGTTCTACATCAATTGAGGTATCTTTGAACTTACCTTTGTTTTGCAGAAAATCATCAATCTCCTCATCATCTTGGAAGACTTGCCAATATTTCTGATTGTCCGAGACAGTCGAACGATGCTTCACATGGATTTTGAATTTATTACTTGAGTTCATTGGAATCTTCAAATTACTCGCTGCCTTAGCAAGTGCATCTGCAATGCTATTTTGAATACGAGGCACACACGTCAAGGTATTACCTGAAAACAACTTCAAGATATCTAGGAATGCATTCCGGTAAGCCCGCATCCGAGGATGTTTTTCTTGATATTCACCTTTGACTTTCTTAATCACCAATTCAGAGTTGCCATATACTGCAATCCTCTTAGCATTCAAATTTCTTAGAATTTTTAGGCCAGCAATCAAAGCTTCATACTCGGCCTCATTGTTCGAACAATCAAAAGCTAGCTTGTAAGAACATACCCGCACATTACTAGGCACTTTGTTTGGAGCGGAAAAAGGATTGCGTACCCAAATACCAATTCCAACACCATCATTTCCCACTGCACCATCGAAATCCATGGTCCACAAACCTTCTTCCTCTTCTTCTAAGTTCCGAAACTCTGTTAGCTCTGTTTTTTCTCCTTGTTGTCCATTATCTTTAGTTGATTGCTCAACGGTATTTTGTTGTTCTTGTCCTTCTTTCTTCAAAACTTGTCTAAAATTCTCTGCTATATCTAAAATATAATTTGCTTCAACTAACTGGCTATCTATATCAATGAAACTATCTGAATACAAAACAAAGGACTCTAAATCTGTATGTACATAATTAACCGGATGATTAATTGGTTTCTCCTTGCTTGTAATCATGTATTTCATTTTTTGTTCCCGATACAATTTTCTCATTTGGCCAAATACAGGAATCGTTGCATAGGAGAAGTCTAGTTGTAATGTCCCTTTCAACTTTGCTCCTCAGGACCTGGAAAGAAGCATAACAAATCGGGGAGGAATGTCTACCACAACAACATACATCAAAACATTCTTTGTTGGAATTTGATCTAAACTTACAACCAAGTCTTTGATGAGCCCAATACATCTCACTCTGCTAGAATCAAATGAATAAAGATCATGATATTTTCTAGTGATGTCCAAACCTAACTTCTCCATGATAGCCTTCGGCATAAGATTGTGAGAAGCGTCGGAATCGAACATGGCATTATGCAACACAAACTCATGCAATCTTAGACTGATATAAAAAGGTGGTATATCACTGTCTGGAGACTCACTATTCAATGCTGGTCCAAAAATCAGTTCAAGTTGATCATCTTCCACACTCACCATATCAGACATTGGGTCAAAATTCAAAATTTTAGAGACTTGACCTCTATAACTGTTGTTCCTCATTAGTTCAGTCAAGGGAATGGATACCTTCAATTTAGAAATTTCATTTTCTAAACTAAAAGCTGAAATCTTTTCTACCTCTTTGGCTGGAACATCTTTTCTTTCAGCTTTATCCTTTGATACATTTGGCTAATTTACTCTTTCATTTGCTGGTAGAGACTTGCTAGTAGTAGGATCAGCGATTTCTTTTCCTTTCTTTGGTACAATAGGTGACTCATTCTTAATGTTGGAACCTCTTTTCTCTTATGGATTGGATTGATGGGGACATTTCTGTTTCTAAGTGAATATTGACGCTGCTGGGTGGACAAAGCATTCA
>APFE031366233.1:22072-71091 GCA_000404065.3 Pinus taeda
CTGGAACCACTCTCAAACATCCTGAGTCATTTCATGGTAATGTTAAAAATTTAAGTAAAATGATGAAACTGAAGATTAAGGAGAATGTCACTTTTACTTTAAGAATTTAACATTACCATGAATAGCATATCCATACTAGGGCCTAGACTTGATCATTAAGCTGCCCCACTCACAAATTATTTGTTTCTTTCAAATGAGCAATTGAAAAACCAAAAAAAAACTTATAAAATCGTGCTGCCCCGTCCCACCAAGATTTTTTCAGTAAAAATCGACAAAAAAAAATTTAGGCGATTTTTTCGTATAAAAATCGCGATTTGATCGGCGAAACGAAAAAATCGCGATTTTCACAACACTGGATCAATCCAAGCAACCTGATATATTGTTTGAAGATGTCTTGGTCTGTTAGAAATGATGTTAAACTAGCAAATCCACCTGGTTTTGTGATCTAGGTGGATATTGGTGGCCACCCGCCAAGTCCACTTGGACCCCCACCATTGTTTCTTTCAACTTTTCAGTTTCCTTAATTATAGCACAATTTACTATGTTTAGCAGTTTTTCGGGTCCTAAACTTTCGGAGCCATTTTGAGGCCCTAAACAACGTTTTTGGGAAAACTGGGAGTAACATGGGTCTATGGACCGATGTTGCTCTTCCCAAAGTTGTAGTTCTCAGATAGATCTTTCTAACGAGATATTGTGCACGTCAAACAGAGATCGTATGGCAAAGTTATGACCTCGGGAAGTTGATGTACCAATTTACCCAAACGGGGCCCACAATTTGGCGTTTCATCTTCTAGGGTTAGGTTTTTGGATGTTTAGGGTTTTCCATTGTTTCTCAACAATAAATAGGCCTTCAAGCCTCATTGTAACAGCTCAGGGCATGTAGCCACAACACTTTTCTTAGAGATAAGCTACATCCCCTAGCTGGTTTATCCATTTCTGTTTGTAGCATATTTCAATATTTTACATTAATGAAATGAAGTATTATTTCCGCTGCATCTCTGTGTTTATGGTTATCTCTGTAATTTGTTGTGTTCCTGTTTAAATCCGGATCATTTTGATTCCAATTCAGCTGGTTTTTGAAACACCCCTTGAAACTCCATTCCTCTCCAACCAAAACATTGGTGCATGGTCATTCACAGCCTGAACCAATGTGTCATGGCCCATGATTATTACGATGGGTTTGTTACATGCTTGCAAGTTACACCATTCAAGTCTGATTTATACTGGATTATTAATCAAATTATTATTTTGTTTCAAACCATGGTGAAACTGTGTAAGCCATCAAAGATACTGATTGAGACAGGCTTGAAGCTATGGACCAAAGAAATTGGATTTTTTGTAACTCTTGATTTCAGGTTCATTACTTGGCCAAGATCTGTATAATACAAGGCTGCAATAAGATTTGAGAGGTCTCTGAAAGGAATGGAGGAACTTGGTGTTGAGTTTGTCAAGAATGATAGGCACAATTTGACAAACTTGACATATTCATATTGAGCAGGTTCACCAGATGATATAAAATCTACTTCAGGATATTTTTGTTTAATATGGATTCATGTGTTTCATAGATCAACAAGAAGCAGGCTACAATTGCTTTATCTTCCATGGATGCATAGTACAAAACTGTGCTAGGAGCTTCACGTGAAGCAGTGTGGCTAAGGAGAGTTCTGGATGATATAGGCATTCAATAAAGTAAAACGACTGCCTTCTGTGATAATCAATGTGTATTTAGGCTTGTCAAAACCCCATATTTTCATTTGAAAACAATACATACAGAGTCCACCACCACTTTATCCTGGAGAAAGTGACAAACAAGGAGATTGAATTTTTGTGTTAAGCCTTTGACGAAGGATAAATTTGTAAAATTTGTGACATGCTTGGGGTAAAAGTTAACAGATTAGTCATTAAGGAGTGATCAAGGAGTTACCTTATTGAACATGTTACATTAGCATTACTTTGTTCTTCTAAAAGTGACCTCTGTGCATTGAATAGCTCATACTTATGAAAATATATCCAGACATGATTTATCACCGATCTTTGCTCATCGATTGGTCTTCACATTAATAGACTTCAGTTCTAATAAATTCAACTAATGATTTCTTCTGTCATAGTGGCAATTTCTCAATTTGGTGACTTATTATTCAGTGTCTGTATTGTGTGCTGATCAAGCTGCTAGAATATAACTCAGAAGCCAATTTTACTTGAAGAATTTTCAAATGAAATGACTCTGTATTGGCTATGCCTTAACGTTTAAACCAGTGTTGCGAAAACCGTGATTTAATCACGTTTTTTTTGAAAAAATCGCGATTTTTTCTCTGAAAAGATTAAAGCGGCCAATTAAATTGTAATTTTTTTTTAAAAATAAATTTTGTTAATTTTTACCAATTTTATCCTGATTTTTACAATTTTTTCTCTCTCCAAAACCTCGCCGATTTAATTGCGATTGTGATTAACGCAACATTGGTTTAAACCACTGTACTTTGCATTCCTATATAATTGCATAATCTCATTTAAATAATTGATAAAACAGTTCTGGGGAAAGTATTAACATATGAACTGCAATTCTGTATGCTGGTTTTGAACCATATATGGTGTTTAGAAGTGGCAGAAGTTAATCCTGTATATACAACTCCTGACCTAATACAGGGTTACACCACATCTATTGCTACACTATTGTGATGATAACTCTTTAGTTGTTTGCAAAATGCCATCTCATGCAGATTAAGTCTTCTAATAACAATTAGTTTTTCTTGTGACTTTTCCTTTTAATGAAGTATAATTTATAAGCGAGAAAAAGGATGATGAATTTCATATTGAAATATAGATCCGGATTCAATGAATGTGATTGTCACACTCTTTTTGAAGTGGTAAACTTAGACCTTTTCCCTCTTGGTGTATATGTGGATCGAACTTAAGGCGTGTCATCTTATGAGTTTCAGTGAGTATATAGTGCCTAATGTGAAGAAAACAGCCAGCTACAAGTAGAATACTCCATAAATTTGGCCCTATTATGTCTTATGATCGATAAATTTTGCAAAATAATATAACTATTTCTTTTGACCAGTTTATAGTTTTGTATTGAACGGTACTTTCTTGTTTTTGACAGAATAATGTGACTTTTTATGAACGGGATATAAAAATTGCCCTATAATGTTCTGAAAGGCTTATTAGTGAACATCTAGCCATGGAGATCTATTATTTTGTCTCTCAAATATCTGTACAATTCACTTCTTTTTCAATAGGCATTGCAGGACTTGAGACCCATATTTTTATATTTTAAAATTTATGTGCTTCTTTTGTTGAAGTTATGATATTTAAGGTAGTTTGTTCTTTAGCAATTTGTGGCATGTTGTAAATGACTCACTTTGTATTCCCTTTTCTTGGATTGCAGTGATTCTGAAAGCAAAAATGTATTTGTTACTGGTGGTCATGGTGGCAGTCTGCGATTTTGGGACTTGCGGTTTGATCCTTACTCAGTGCTACTTTCATGCATTTGTATGATGGATGAATGAAATATTTTGACATGGTGCATTAAATGATTTTTGTAAACTGAGGACTAGTAGTTTTACTTTTAAATCAGATATTGTTTGTTCCACTTGGATTTTCTCACTCTTGGTTGGTTCTGTTTTATTGGTATTGCAAGATCTTGCACTTCCGGAGATAAATTCCAAAAGCTCAAGTGCAAGATCCTATGTATTTCAAGAGGGGGCCACTGTCACCTCACTAACCCTCTTCTCACTTTTGGTTGGTTCTCCTCTGGCTCAAGGGGCATTCTCCCTAATATAGGATTGCTAGGGTTTTGGGGTTTTGAAGGGAATCCCAAGCTTTGAGTTCAAAGGGAAGATCCCTAGACACACAATCAAGAAATTATAAGGTGATTATGAAGAGTAAACCCCAACAAAATAGTATAAAACATTTTGAAAGAAAATAAAGTGATTGGAAGATAGAGGATCATTGCCTTAGCTTTCCAATATATTTTTAGGGCATATGCGGTCAAGGATCAACACATTTGAAGAGAAATGGAGTGGATCTAGATTTAAAAGACAAGGGTAGCTCACTCACTATCCTTAGTAAGCCCACTTGCTCCTTCCTCAAAGACTTGAAAAATGGGTTTGTTAAGAGGGTTAATGATTTTTGTAGAAGCTTTTGGATAAATTACATAAGCTTTGATGTTGAGAAATCTAGGGGAGAATAGTAGTTAGGTTTCTTTATTTTTATTTATTTTTAACTTTGACACTTTCTTGTGATATCAAATTATTGCATCATTATTATTATAGTGTTCAGTTAATCATCAAGACAAATGCCAAAAAGATCACAATGCAAACAAAGAACACTAGAAATAGGCTCCAAGCCAGGGAAAAATCCACAAGGGGAAATCCCAGAAACTCCTCCTTATAGAATCATTTCAATGAAGACCTCCAAGACCTTGACCCAAGACCGACCACCAAAAGATAACCCAGCCACACATCAATTAGTTCTCTGTGATTCTAGTCCTGAGGAGACCCTAGTTATTGTTTTTCCACATTCCTAGTGTCTCGGATAAAATCTTAAATCATTGACGCTACCAAACCAAGAATCACAACGAAGCTACTTTGCACAACGGAATATAAACAACATTAAATCTACTAGTGCACAAAATATACACAACTTTTTTTTACACAATTTTGTACAATAATCCAACTTCGTTGAATTAATCCAATTGAATAATACAACAATCTAGGGCTCCTGTACCAGGGATAATGGCCCTCAAATATCCACTAGTACAAGAATACAAAACTTGGGCTTGGTGTCAGTGCATTGACAACCAATCTACCCCCAACAAGATACTTTGACCATCTAGTAGTCGCATGCTCTCTCAGCTCCTCTTAGTCATACCCAGTACCTGCCCGATCCGTTGGCTCTCGATTTGTAGCACCGCCTCTATCAAAGATCCAAGTCCATCTAGCCATTGAACCTCAACTATCCATTCGGCTCACTAGTTGTGCCTTAGTCCATCAAGGGCACAACACATTGAGACTTCTGTCAAGTTGTTCACAACCTCTTTTTTGAACAACTCACAACTGCCCACTGTTGCTCCTCAACTACTCAGGGACTTTAGCCCACTATAGTCTTCCTGCGTTGCTCCAATGAAGACTAACATAGGGCAACGAAGGGCTTCCACCTATCACTACAAGATGCCCATCTCCCACAATGAACACGGGTTAGGAGGACCGCCCTTCTTCTGCTGTAGATGTCCTTCTCCACAAGACAAGTCTAGGGCTACACAAACTGCTCTTGGCTGGTCACACCCTTGAGGTCTTCTTCTTCCACTCTAGCTAGTAGCAACCACCTAAGTCCATGAAGATGGTGCACATTGGGCTCCAACTTGGGCAATATCACCCTGCCCTCAAATAGACCATAAATGCCCAATCCACCATCCAGACTTGGTCCACTCTCACGTTGCCCTCCAATAGACCACGAGTGACCAATCCTTGCTGTAGCATCTGCACTCTGGTTAGGGCATCCAACCACCTAAGAAACGCTTCCTCTTGGCTGCTAACAAACTCCTCCAACTATCCTCTTCTAGGACACTCATCCTTCTATCATCCAACCATCAACAACGTGACATTTACAACTCATTGCTGTTGCCTCCTTGACCTTGATTTTTGTGCATGTAGCAGTCTAGTTAGGGCATCATAACAACCCTAAATCCCTGTGCCAATTACTGGTTCCTTGTCCAACCTTGCTTCCTACATGTGCTGACCTTCTAGCTACCCTTCTACACTATTTTGGCCTCAAGACACCACCTCAAGGCTCCTACAATCCCACAAAAGGCTACATCAAGGTTTTGACTCTCATAGACAAGGAAACTATCTCTGTTTGGGATGTAACCTACTTCAAAAGTCTACGGTTAGGGCAGAGGTGCCTTCCTAGCAGCCCCGACCCACACAAACAATCTTTCAATATTGATGTTCCTATAACACCTTACTGCTAAACAAATATACCAACATCACTTATATGCACAGAAAATACTGTTAAACATACCTTTGACCAATGACTAGGGTCTATAGTGAGCTCGCACTACAATTTGTCCAAGACACGTCCTCAAACCTTCCTTGTGGGCCGCCTAAGACCTGCGACCAAGCTGTCAAAGAAACTACACCCTAGAAAGAGACAAACCCTCTCCAAACTTGGCCCCTTGCCTTCCTAATTCGCTACCTCAGTCACTTCTCCAAATCGCAGAGGTATTCCTTTGATGCGAATGCACTTTGGATGTCTCAAACAGCCTCCCACTCAACCTTTTTTTATACAAGTCTCTAGGGAAACGTCTGGCCCATTGATGGTCACCTCATGTTAAGGCCGACTTGACTTCTCTAGATAGTTTGCTCACACTTCAAAAATTAATATCTCCACGAGGACAACTTGAAATTTGATGATTCTAGATGCATTGGATTCATCTCTACATCCTGTATCATTTCCATCCTTCACATGTCCAATTCTCTTCATGGTTTTGGCCCCAACATTGATGGATACAAAACCCCAAGCTTGGGTTTCACGCCCACAAGCCACACTTGTGTGCCAACTCCTCCACAACCCTCAAGCCTAGGGTTTGGATTACCTCCCAAACTACAAATCTCAACACTAGTTTCCTCCAAGAAACTCGAACGTGTGACCTTGTAGAGATGCCAAAACAGAAATTTCGTTGCTCCTTTTCTTCATTGCTTCTTTCTATTTCTTTTGCTCCTCTTTCTTGCTCTAGATCAAATCAGAAACTTGTTGCTTGATGTGTGTCTCTAAATGAGGTCGAGCTCCTCCTTTTATAAGCTTCTTGAGGGCTAGATTGGGCCTCTTCTAGGCCGACTTGTAGGGATGGATGACTCATCTTTTGGTGGGCTTCTAGACTCATCTTTACAAAATATAATTTTTCTTTTCTTGTTTCTTGAGCCAGAAGTGGCCTATTACATCATGACTTTGACCTTTTTACATGACTCAACAAATCCTAAAGCACACAATGGGTGCTTGACCTACAATGGGCAAGAAACATAAATAATTTTCTTTTTACAAAAGTATTTTTCTTTCTCTTTTTCCTTTTGAAAAATACAACAATAATCAAGTCATGACTCATACAATTATGAAGAGCGACACTTGTTACATTTCAACACTCCTCGTTGTTGAGAAATTTAGGGCAGCATTGATTTCTCTATTACTTGACAATTTCTTGTGATATTTCTTATTTTTTCTTATTTTTTATTACATTTTATCATCAAGACATTTGCCAAAATTTCAAAGACAACAAGAGAACACAAGATGTAGGCACTCAGCTAGGGCAAAACCCCTAAGGAGGGGAAAACCTAGTCAAACTCTTCCTTAGTAGAATCAAAATCAAATTGAGACCATCTTAGACCCTTGACCTAAACCTCTCTCCATCCATCAAGTCAACCTTTCAGTTGAAGTAGCCTTCTTCTAAAAATAGATCTTCAAGAACAAGAGTTTTGACCCTTCTTGATGTCTCTTGTTTTTTGCTCCTGCAATCATAGAAAACTTCAGTTCTTGCAATTATAGAAACTTCAGCCCCTTTAATGCCTTTATTCCTCTTCATATGTGTCTCTTACTTATACGAAAGTATTTCCTAAATTGCATTGCAGGTTCGTTGGTGCCATCTTCAAGGTCGAATGCTTCTTTATATATAGTCTTCTTAAGGTTGATGTACCCTTCATGAGGCTGACCAGACAGCTGCTGGAGGCCAACTTGTGTTTGATGCTAACTTCTTGCGATTGAGGCCAACTTGATGGTGGAGGAGTTAACATGACTCAAATAAATTTCTTTCTTTAATACAATGAATGCAAGAAGGATCTTATACATTATGACATTGATTTTTGACATAAGACATGTTACCCACCACTTTGTGGGTGATATTCATATAATATATTTTTCTCCTAGATGGTCGCCAACCGACGGCTAGCAACCCCTTGTAGCCACCAGATAGCTCGATGTGCCATTTCTCCTCCACTTGAGCAAATGTGGAATTTCAGACTTTTGATGTGTTGCATATATTACTTGTGTCTTGTATGGTGAATGAATGTTCCTAGAGGTTGAAATTTATTGATATTGCATTGATAAGTCAACGAATCTTGCACATTTATGTATAAATACCTAAATACCTTTGGTAATCGAGTTCATGCCCTAGATGCCATGCAAAGTTGCCTAAGTTCTCCTTGATTGGGTGAAAGCTTCTCCAAATCTCAAAATCACCTTGACTCCATCTCTCCCTAAAGCAAGGCACTAGTCTAGCCCATGGTGGTCACTTGAACATCTTTTCACCACTTTCTCCTCTCTCTAGGCCTAACCCTAGAAGGTCTCCTAAGGCATCAAGTGAAATCTTTTATAGCCATCTTAAACCCTTGAAATTTGGTCCGCAACTACGCTGGGGCCTTCTTAAGGGGTCCTCCAAGTTTGAGCTAAATCTGTGGAATCTCGAGATGTTGCAAGCCCTAGCCATAGGATCATTCCTCTCCCTAGGTTGCTTTGGGTTAGTGTCCTCATTTGGATCATTGCATTTCAATACCAAAATATAATTATCCCTTTTATCCTACTCTCCTCCCAAACTTGGTCAAGCCCATCTATTGATGATCAACCCCACACCCTTGACCTAGTTTGGGTCCAGTTGGGTTCTTTGTGGTCCCACAACTTTGCAACTAAAATTTTACAAGGATTACATAGAAGCCACTTCTCCTTAAGGATCCTTAGGTCTGGAATACCTCTTGTCAAGGGAAATTCTCCAAACCTAGGCTTAAGTATCCCCTTATCCCTTCCTAGAGAGGCTACCACCTTGCTTCTAAATCAAGTAAGCCATTTGATCGAGTCTCTCTTGTGAATAGGCTTTAGGAGTCACTCCTCATCCCATCATTTATCTATTCATCCTTGTGATTCTTCTTATACCGGGTCTCCTCCCATTGGTGAAAATCCGTAAAGAGCGGGGAGCTATAGTTGAAGTGATAGTGGGCTATTGCTCCATTGTTGCTTCTTGACCTAGTAGTAGCTCTATAGGATCTTTTCCTTGGACCCTTGCTATTTTGAGTGGTAACAAGACACAAACCTAGAAGCCTACAATGGAGGCTTGACCTATAGACCATTGACCCAAGCATGAAACCCATGCTTTAATAAGTCAATCTCTTTTTACAATAAAAAATTCCTTTTCCCTTTTGATAAATACATTACATAATGACTCAAGTACAATTATGAAGACCGACACTAGTTACATTTTTCAACACTCCCTCTTAACTAGGGAGGCATTCATAATTACATATATACTTAGGTACATGGAAGATCTCAAAGTGATATACTTTACAGAGAGTCACAACACAAGCATTACTACAGATTAGATACTTGACCAAGTTATCTAATCCGGTTGGGACTAAGGTGTGTTCCAAACTTCAACCACTCTAGGTACCATCGGGCTTCCACTCTAACACCAACCCAGGGATCTAGGTGTGTATCCAAGGTCAGAGCTCTAAAACCAACTCCACACTCCCTACTTCGGGATCTAGACATCATCACAAGCCGACTAGATGTCCTCCCAAGCATCTTGTCACCCCAAGATGCTTCATCTCTCCTTATCAACTAAACCAGATGTATCCATCAATCCAAGCTTGCTTCAAACATTCGACCTTTTTATTGAGAGATCCTGCATAGTCACAACCCCAATCAATAATAAACTTTCAATATTTATATACATATATGCTTAGCACAAACCTTCAGGGTCCTTAATCATTCTGATGTTTCTTAGACCATTATCATATCAAACACATCTAGTTAGAAGCTTTACCTTTTCAACGTTTTTAGTAGCACCAAACTCATCCTCAACACTTCTTCCATGAACATCCAAGCCTTGTTCCTTTATCAATCACGAATATCCATTACTATAGCTTCAACTATTCTTTGATTTCAAACATCCTCATTCATTTCTCTTCAAGCTCCCTCTCAACTAGGGAGATATACACTTCCCTTTATCCAAGTAACTAGGGGACAAATCCATCAACTGTGTTATTCTTCCAGTCACACAAGCTCTTCCTTTTTGCATCAATAATTCATAGGAGAATTTAGATGTTCCAAAACTTCGTTATTCCTTCACTGGGCAGGAAAGTCATCTATCAAACTTTAATGTCATCGAGGTTCTTATAGCCCCCTCTTTCCGTCATGCTCAACATCATCACCAGATTATCATCAAATATGGGGTAAGCATCTTCATTATCTTGAAGACTATGTACCTGTAACCCTTAACAACAAGTACCACGAAACAAAATATATATATATGTGTGTGTGTGTGTGTGTGGTACAAGAGCATGAAGTTATCTTATCAATATAGAATTGGATTGTTATATTAATAGATCACAATAAATCAAATTTTAGTCATTCAAGATCTACACCTAGTTAGGTTTATAATTAATTAAGAGTTTCATCCATTAGACTTCTTGCAACAATATTAACTAGGGTTTCGTCACAAAACCTAGATTCAACATTAAAACTAAATCATATCAATAATCGAAAACATTATAGTTCTAAGGTTTTATTATTATGCCCTAGAATATCAATCTCTGCTAGGGTTTTGTTACAACCCTAGATTTCAAAAACTAAATCATGAGTATCAACAATCATTTTAGCATACCAACATTTCATCTCTAGGGTTCCATTATTATTTCCTAGAAACTTATATGAGTCCCATACAAAGGTTTTATTCTAAACCCTAGATACAAACATCAAACTCAAATTTTGACTAGGCTAGGGTTTCAATTATGCAGAAGAACATACACCCAGAGATCCATTTCTAGAGTTTTATATTGAATATTACAAGGGTTTTGTTATAAACCCTAATTTATCAAACACTAAGAAAAAATAGGGTTTCTAGATATACACTTCCCTTTATCCAAGTAACTAGGGGACAAATCCATCAATTGTGTTATTCTTCCAGTCACATAGGCTCTTCCTTTTTGCATCAATAATTCATAGGAGAATTTAGATGTTCCAAAACTTCGTTATTCCTTCACCGGGCAGGAAAGTCATCTATCAAACTTTAATGTCATCGAGGTTCTTACAGCCCCCTCTTTCCGTCATGCTCAACATCATCACTAGATTATCATCAAATATGGGGTAAGTATCTTCATTATCTTGAAGACTATGTACCTGTAACCCTTAACAACAAGTACCATGAAACAAATATATATATATATATGTGTGTGTGTGTGTGTGTGTGTGTGTACAAGAGCATGAAGTTATCTTTATCAATATAGAATTGGATTGTTATATTAATAAGATCACAATAAATCAAATTTTTAGTCATTCAAGATCTACACCTAGTTAGGTTTATAATTAATTAAGAGTTTCATCCATTAGACTTCTTGCAACAATATTAACTAGGGTTTCGTCACAAAACCTAGATTCAACATTAAAACTAAATCATATCAATAATTGAAAACATTATAGTTCTAAGGTTTTATTATTATGCCCTAGAATATCAATCTCTACTAGGGTTTTGTTACAACCCTAGATTTCAAAAACTAAATCATGAGTATCAACAATCAATTTAGCATACCAACATTTCATCTCTAGGGTTCCATTATTATTTCCTAGAAACTTATATTAGTCCCATACAAAGGTTTTATTCTAAACCCTAGATACAAACATCAAACTCAAATTTTGACTAGGCTAGGGTTTCAATTATGCAGAAGAACATACACCCAGAGATCCATTTCTAGAGTTTTATATTGAATATTACAAGGGTTTTGTTATAAACCCTAATTTATCAAACACTAAGAAAAAATAGGGTTTCTAGACATCAACAACAAACCCTAAAAGGTTAGCGTTATGATAATACCAAAACCCTAAACATTAGGATTTTGTCATGTGATCTAAATTTTTATTAACAAACCCTAAGTGGACTAGGGTTTCATTATTAACATACCCTAAACATTGAAGAGCTAGGGTTTTACAGTGAACCCTAAAGGTTAGGGTTTCAACAAAATGACCAAACAACAAGAGATAGTGTGATAAGGGTTAGATTTGATCTAAAGAGTAATCACCCCAACAAGAATCTTTATGATTCCAGACCTTAAACATAAGAAAGTTAATAATACAAGGTAAATTTCGAAAGTGATTGTACCTTTTAATGAAGAAGTTTAGTGACAAATCTTATGGTCTTAGACACACCTTGAGTTGCTTTGTTTACAAACCTTGTGGGGTATCCTTATTAAGGGGATCCTTCTGAATTATGACAACATCTTCATGGTTTATTTCCTTATATGTTAACTTGTGTCCAAGGATCCAACTTGACTTATTAAGTCACTATTCTTAATATATACTTGCCCAATCAACAAATAGTAATGCGAATTTTCAAAATATGCACCTCTGGAATCAATACTCAAATATGCAACTCTCGAATCAATACTCCTTCACCCCACCAGTGGCTACATATCAACAAAGAGCAAAACTTGAGCTCTCCAAATTTGACGGTATCGAAAAATATAGTGTTGCATGGATCAATAAAGCAGTAGAGTATTTCGAGACTTACGGTATTGACAATGATGATGAAAAGATCAGGCATGCATCCATGCAGATGGAAGGCAAAGCAGATAATTGGTGTATGTGGTGGAAGAAGATAACACTTTCTATTAGTTGAAAGATATTCAAAAATGCATTCTTTAAGAGGTTCCAAGGTGCCAAGGAAGAAGAGTTCTTCTCAGCACTCACCAGGTTGCAGCAGAAAGGAGATGTGGACGAATACATTAGAGAATGGGAAACTCTAGCTACACGAGTACCTGGGTTATCAGAGACTTGCCTTATTCAATCATACGTCATGAGACTTAAACCACATCTCCAGGCTGAGCTTGAGCTTCATGACATTACTTCTATAGAAGCAAGACAGAAAGCAAAAGTTGCAGAAAAGAAGCTCGAAAGGATGTAGTGGCCAAAAGTTGAAAGAGTATATTCGAGACAAAGATTTCCCCAAACTTTTAACACAGATAATACAAATATGTTCCACCACATCTTCACGAAGGAGAAAAAACTAATTTGGAAAGGCAAAGAGTGAAAGAAGGTAAGTGCAAATGTTGTGGCAAAAAATGGGATCCTAAACATAAATGTGCTAGGGGAAAAGATCCCAAGAACTTATATACATGCGAAGCAACCAATGATTTAGACAGTGAAGAACTAGACGAAGAAGGAGTTGAAGATTATCCACAATTCTCTCCAGAACCAAAGAACGAAAATATTCCGCAAGTGTCATTATCGGCCATGACATGTATATCTTAGCCCCAGACATTAAAATTAAAAGGACATATCAAAAAGAGCAACATAATGGTTCTAATAAATACAGTCAACACACATAACTTTTTGGACTCAAATATGGAGAAAAGTCTCAACATTTTCACATATCCCATGCCCAACATGAAAGTTATGGTCGCTGATGGTAAGAAAATTGAAAAAGTAGGGAAATGCTGTAAAGTCAAATACAGATTCAGGAATATAATCTAGAATCTTCGTTCTACATTTTACCATTAGGAGGAGTGGATGTGGTCCTAGGTATCTAATGGCTATAAACCCTAGGCACTTACTCTGCCAACCATTAAAAGCAATTTATAAAATTTAAATGCGAGGGTTAGAAATACAAGTTATATGGGTTCCAACCCCCTGAGAATCAAATTGTATCGTCATACTAGATGATGAAGCTGATCCGAAAGGGAGCACCAACAGATGTAGTGCAGTGTCATCAGATGGACATGTTGGCCTCAAGATTGGTTAGCAGTGAAACACCTAAAGTTCAAGAACTACCACCTGAAGTTCAAAAACTAATCTAAAAACGCAAAAAGGTGTTCCAAGATCTTCTTATGAAGATGTCGCTTAGAAGAGAAATTGAGCACATCATCGAAGTCAAATTAGGGTCAAACCATGTTAATATAAAGCTGTATAGATATCCACATCATCAAAAAACTGAAATCGAAAGATTAGTCCAAGATCTTTTGAAGTGTGGAACCATCTCAAAAAGTAGAAGCCCTTATGCTACTCTAGTGGTTTTAGTCCGAAAGAAGGATGATCCTTTAGGCTGTGTGTAGATTATCGAGGACTGAATAAGGTAACAATTAAGAATAAGTTTCTGATTCCCTTTATAGATGAAATGTTAGATGAACTTCATGGAGCCCAATACTTTTCAAAATTGGACTTGAGATCGAGATATTACCATATCAGAATGAGGCTAGAGGATGTAGTGAAATCTGCTTTTCGAACACATGAAGGTCATTACAAATTTAATGTAATTCCCTTCGAATTAACTAATGCTCCGACAACCTTCCAAGCCACCATGAATGAGGTATTTCGTCTGTATCTAAGGAAGTTTGTCTTAGTGTTCTTTGACAATATTCTAATCTATAGTAAAACATGGAAAGAACATCTACAACATCTGGAGCAAGTTCTCACCATATTAGACGAACATAAGTTCTATGCAAAGATGTCCAAATGCACCTTCGAAAAAGAAGTAAATAAGCTTAGACACATAATATACTTTGGAAGGAGTAAAAGTAGATCCTAATAATATCAAGGCTATAAAAGAATGGCCTAAACCAATTAACATCTCCAAGTTAAGAGGATTCTTAGGGTTGACTAGGTACTATTGAAGGTTTATTAAAAACTATGCCATGTAACTGCACCCCTAATGAACCTTCTAAAAAAGAACTCATTTCGATGGGATTATGAAGAAGAAAAGTGTTTTGAAGACTTGAAGGGAATTATGTCTAATGCACCTGTATTAGCAACTCTAGACTTTTCAAAACCATTTGTAATTGAATGTGATGCTTCAGGTTTTGGCATAGGAGCAGTATTAATGCAGGATGGTCACCCAATCATGTTTGAAAGTAGGAAGCTCATCAAGAAAGAATGTCTCAAATCCACATATAACAAGGAAATGCTCGACATTATGTACGGATTAGCCAAGTGGAGACAATATCTCTTAGGAAGTAAGTTCTTAATACGAACAGACCATAATAGTCTTCAACGACTCCTCCAATAGAAAACACTATCTACGGAACAACAAAAGTGGATTGAAAAAATTGTCGCCTTCGACACTAATATATTACATAAGAAAGGGAAGGACAACGTAGTAGTTGATGCTCTGTCTAGGAAAGATGAAGAATCATCGTTACTTGCAATTTCAGTTGCCATCCGAGAATGGCTTAATGAAATTCGAAAGGAGTATGCAAAAGATCCAGAAACAAGTGCTATAATCAACAACTGTCTTCAAAATTCAAGATTTGAATGGAAAAACTATATTCTGTGGTACAAGGGGAGAATTTACCTAAGTCCAAATTCTATATTTAATGCCGAAGTTCTCAAAGAGTCCCATGACTCACTGTTAGCCGAACATGTAGGTTTCTTTAACACCTACTATAACACACATTAATCATTTTTCTGGAAAGGAATGAGTAATGATATTGAAAAATATGTAGCAGAATGTGATCAATGCCAAAGGAATAAAAGTGAAAGCATTAAGACTCCTGGCCTACTCCATCCCTTGAATATTCCTAATCAAAAGTGGGAAGAAGTATCAATAGATTTTATGGAGGGATTACTCATGTTAGACGGAAAGGACAAAATTTTGGTAGTAGTCAATAGACTCACAAAATATGCACACTTTATAGGGATGAAGAAATCAGATTCAGCCAAAGATATCGCTGAGATGTTTTGTAAAAATGTCTACAAATTACATGGTTTTCCCAAATTCATTGTTAGTGATAGAGATGCCAAATTTAAAGGGAGTTTCTAGAAGGAACTTTTCAAACATGTTGGGACATACCTCAACATGAGCTCAACATATCATCCTCAAACAAATGGACAAACTGAGACTGTCAGTAAATGCTTAGAAGCTCACCTTTGTTGTTATGCAACAGATAAGCAAAATAAGTGGGCTCAGTGGTTACACCTCGCTGAGTGGTGGTACAATTCAATGTATCACACTTCCGCAAAAATCACCCCATTTCAAGCTTTGAATGGCTATGAAACTCCTAATGGAAGGACTTGGCCTTCACTGAAACTAAAGTTCCGACAGTTAAAGACCAGTGGGAAGAGATCCAGAAAATCCTTTAAGCATTGAAAGAAAATCTAAGTATTGCCAGGAATCACATGAAACAACAAAGCAACCAGCATAGATTGGAAAGAGAATTTGAAGTTGGAAAATGGGTATTTGTTTAGCTTCAACCTTACAAACAAGTATCCCTAAGCAGAAGGGTAAAAACAAGCTGGCACCGAAATTCTATGGACCGTACCAGATCAACAAAAGGATTAGTCAAGTAGCATATAGCTTAAGCCTTCCTGATAATAGTCGTGTTCACAATGTTTTTTATGTATCTTGTCTTAAAAAAGCATTGGGCAAACACCAATCAGCACAAACTACCCTGCCAACGTTAGATGATGAAGGCAAGCTCTTTCTAGAACTAGAGGTGATCATCACCACCAGGGAGAAGAAGTTACACTCACGAGTAATTAAAGAATACCTTATCAAGTGGAAGAATCTACCAGAAGAAGAAGCCTCTTGGGAGATAGAAGCATTTTGCCAATAGCACCTATCATTACGTATGCTTTGAGGACAAAACATCTTTTCAAGAGGGAGGCAATGTTATGTAAAAATTATTTAGTGTAATTAGACGAAAGGGCACGATCATAAGATTATGCTCTTTCCCAAAAAGGTACCCATGGCGGTATATAAGCGAGGGACCCTCATTGTAAAAAACCATCATTCGGTTTATTAATAAAATATATATACATTTCTGTCTATTACTGACCATTGATGCTCCAATGCACTTTTGAATGATATTCTTAATGAAGCTTGATAGAGAGGTTCATAAGAAGATATATTTATTGGCTGTACTTTTGTTGCTTTCCTACAAGATTTAGATAGTTGAACGCTGCCAAATGTGGCAGAGTAGCGTGTGACCTGTGTGGCATAAATTTCAGGTGCTTTCTTTTCAGATCAATGGAGGTTTTTTATGCAGATGCTTTCAAAACCAAACCAGCTTTCAAAAGAGAAACCAAAACTAGCCGGTCATTGGGAAATGACCTCATGGCATTTCTAAATCTCTTTTTTCATAGCTGGGTTGTGATTTTGTTATGTATTTTCAATTGTGCCCATAGAATCTGTTTTTATTTCTCGTTCAAAACTACATGCTGTGTGTAATTATCTGATGGATACTGTGCTTATCTGTTGTCTGTGATTCACATTTAACAGAGGTGTTCTGTTTTCATTTTTCGCAGGGACCATTTCCGGCCTTTATGGGATCTTCATCTGTCAAGAGGAATTATTTTGAGCCTTGATTGGCTGCATGAGCCAAGGTGGTTTATTATCCTGACGGTTGGAAAATTACAGGCATTTTCAAACTGATATGATGTTCATTTGATTCTTGAGAAGTCGCTACTGCCGCATTTGTTAAACTAAAAAGATATTGCATATCAAATACATTAACTGAATCATATTTAAATGATTACAGCAGTTTTGGCAATGGCTGATATTGGAGGGACCATATTATTGATAGTTCTTTTTATGCTTGATAATGATTATGTTGATTAAGTTTTACATAGTATCATTCAATTTTACTTTTGTCATATAGATGTATCATTTTGTCAATGGATGATGGAACACTGCGACTCCTTAGCTTGACGAAAGCTGCATTAGACACTCCAGTGACAGGAAGATCATTTTGTGGAACTCAGTTTCAAGGGTTACAAAGTTATTATTGCTCATCATTTTCAATTTGGAGTGTCCAAGTATCTAGATTGACAGGTACATCAATATCCTTGTTAATCATTTATCATATTATATATCAAAAACTTAAAAGATATATCTATTCCTTTTTTCAAGTTCTACGATAGAAGCTGACAATTCCAATGGTTGATAGGGTACTAGAAGTGCATTGGCAGGATATTAACAACCAGGGCCTGCTATGTAATTGTAAATGCATCCTAGTTTTCTACTGCTTATCCATAATGGTTGTACATATCTGTAAAACTTGTGTATTTTACAGCATTAGCTAATCTTCCGGGCCATTGCTTGAACTTGTTTAATACTAGTCATATAAACTTCTCAGCCTTGAATACAAATGCATGTATTAAAGCAAAGTGAAACAATATTGACAGATAAGTTTTCGTGTGAAAATCTTCAAACCATCAAAATATGACACTTAAATTGTGTGATATAATAAACCAGAGTAGAGTAGGGGTGCATTCCTTACTACAAACAACACATGCCCTATTCTTGGTGTGATATTGAGATGCTTGTATGACAATCAACTGTGGAACATCATCCCATTGGAAACCTAGGGGAATGCCCCACAATGGGTATTAGGGAATGCCCCTCCCACCATTGTAATAATATAAGTAAAATAATGTTATTTTAGTGTCTACATCCCTTGAACAAACTGACGTTTTCTTTGGTTGGTAAATGACCCCTTGTTAATGAAGTGGACTCCATCTTTATTTTAGATACATGATCTCTAAAAGTAGCTTTCAAAATCACGCCTATTTTTAATCCACAGCTAAGAATTGATGGTATACTCCTGTGGTAGAATGGGTGGTTGAATGGGTATTGATCGAAACTTCTCTATGTTGCTATATCTTAAGCACCTGTTAGAATCTCTTGCATCTTGTAATCCTTAGACACCCCTCACGTTTTATTGTTTGCAACTTTTGCCTTTAATTATGTTTGTTTTCTTCATTTTTGTTTCATTAAAATGGTTTTCGTACTTGAAAACTTCAATTTCCTGTGTTTCTCAAGTAACCAGTAAGTCACTTAGTATGTACTTTTCCACATTCAGTTTTCCTATACAATCCCTACATACAGCAGGCTCTAATTTTTTCCATTTTGCTTATTCTGTTCCTTTTCCTCCCTTTTGTAAGAATCATTCGTAGTAAGCAAAGAAATACTTCCTTATTACTTGCCCCCTCTTTCCCTGCTGCAGTGGGCTCAGTCTGAAGTCTTACATTGAGAACTTGAGTCAGCAGATGTGAAAAGTTTAAAAGGAAATCAGTAAAATATGATATTTTCTTCTTGGCTGTTCTCTAATGGATACATACATTTAAACCATTGAGAATCAAAATAATAGTGATTTGAAAAACACTTAAATGTCACCTTCCGTGAAGCATGCATCCTTTTGATTGAAGCCCTTCTTCAACAAATGTGTTACCAACTTACCATAACTGCCACCCGTGTTTAGAATTTACAGATCTGATCCAGATCTGCCAGGATGCATCCAAGATCTGTCATGGAAGTGGTTCCCATTGTGAAGCAAACAGATTCTGAGTCGATGAAATGGATCGCGTGCAAAATGAAATGGATCCTGAAATTTTGAAACGGACCCTACAACTTCCAGTGCTTTTTTGACCCACTGATCCCCCGAAAAATCAAGTTTTCTAATGAAAAATCCCAAAACCATAAATGCCTAAAGGATAAAACCTTAAACCCCATTCTTGGTTGTCGACACCTAATCTTTGGGATTAAGAAAATCCATGTAAATATTGTAAATAGCAAAATAAAGGAAATTGGAAGATGAAGAGACATTAGGAGATGAATCCCAATAGTCTCCCTCTCCTTGTATATATCCATGTTTTCTCTTAATGCAAGAACTCAATTCATTCGTGGAGTTACTCTCCTAGCCTGACTTGGTATCAGAGCATAGGGCTCAAATTTGAAATTAGCCTTTTTGTGCCGTAACTCCTGCGGAACTCTGCCATTATTCTGTGTATCCTCTTGTCCCTGTGCCAGTATTTGGAGCATTGAGTGTTGCATGCATTGACTCATACTCCTGCAAATCGAGTGAAAATTTTCGCTGGTTGAAATCGTGACTTCTTGTTGAATGTGTTGGCCATTCCTTGCTGTCTATGCAAAATTCTATGCATACGAATCATCAATTTAATGCTGCTGCAATGAACAAATGAATGAAAGATTCCACAATTGAGGCAGAATATGTGGCAGCAGCTGAAGCAATGAAGGAGATTGTGTGGCTCAAGAAAATTCTGGAAGATTTGAGGAGAAACAAGTGCATTCAACTCCTCTTTTGATTGACAACACTTCTACAATAAAGTTGGCCAAGAACCCAAAGTTCCACGATCGAACCAAGCACATCGATATAAAATACCATCTGATTCGACGTCATGTTGAGGCCAAAACAATCCACCTACGACATTGTTCCACAAGTGAGCGGATTGCAGACATCTTCACCAACGCTCTTGGAAGGGAAAAGTTTGAAAGATTTAGAATGATGCTTGGACTCACCACCCTTTAGATTAAGGGGGGGAATGTTGACTCCTAATCTTTGGGATTAGGTGAACCCATGTAAATATTGTAAATAGAAAAATAACGGGAATTGGAAGATGAAGAGACTTTGGGAGATGAATCACAATAGTCTCCCTCTCCTTGTATATGTTAATTTTCAATTTGTTCTATGCTGCAACTATTACTTCAACAAAATCCAATAGCATCAAATTTAACAATTTCACTTCTTCAATTATCCAATGGTAGTAGAGTAATAGTAGATATAACAATTACGCAAATGTACAATAAAAGACAACCAAGAGACAAGAGACACAAATTTGGTCAATGACCAGGGCAAAACCCACTGAGGGGAAAACCCTTGCAAATCTTCTTCTTATTCGATTGTTTTCAAATATTCAGTAGAGAGAGTACATCAACAATATCCAATCTCAATATGCCTAACAACTATTCAAGGGAGGAGTCAAATGGTCAAATATAGTTTGACTAAGATTAGCTCAAGTCAATGACAGTCAATTGTTGTCAATTTGTGCCTTAACCAGAGTTGCAACACTAGTCAAAATGTCTCCAAAGGAGCTCGGTCCTAATGTGGTGAATGCTACCTTCTTAGCTGATCAAATAGAGCCCAAAACTTTCTGAATTGAAGCAGTCAAACCTGGTCAACGTGGAGGAGCAATCTGTAGTCAAAGTCTGTAATAAGGGCTTCAGCAAACATCACAGGTTGCCATGACTTTTGCCACCAACAGTTGTGGCCTGTTAGAAAAGAGAGGAATCACCCAAAACCACAGTGAAAATGTGTCGAAACTGCCAAATTCAACGCTGGTCAACGTCCTGCCATTATCCTGAAATTCGGCTCTGTAATTCAGTCCCACAATTAGCCCTGTAATTTGGCCACTTGTACCTCGCATTAGAGAGAGAGAAGACTTCTTCTTCTGAGTTGTACGAAACCAAGTAGGAGAAGGAGAGAAGATGTATGAGTGTGATTATTGGTGCCAAATGAGGTGAAAGGTCTCTTATATTTATACCAATTTGAGTGGGTGAAAAGACATGTTGAATGGGCATCATGAGCCTGTTACCCACCATTTTGTGGTGATATCCATAGGAGAAATTTTTTCTCCAAGATGGTCCTCAGCCAGTAGCCAGCAACCCCTTGCAACCACCAACTAACTCATTGTGCCATTTCACCACCACTTGAGCAAGCCATTTGGTCCCTCGCCCATCGGCCATGATTGTATGTTTGAAGGTGGGCTTCCCAAACCTAAAGGTATGCCTTGTTATTTGGTAATTGAGTATTATTATTTGCTTATCATGGATACTTTTGGGCGTGGATTAATAGGGGTTTCTGCGGAAAGAATGGGCTAGGTCTGTGCTCTTGTCCCCTAGACCCCTTTTGATGTTAACCATGGATTCTAGTCCCATGGGATCTCTTTCACTGACCATTTAGCTTTAGGGATGGTACTTCATGGGAAACCCTTATTTTGGTTGTGTGGACCCTCTCCCTCATCCACATATATTACCCCCTTTCTACTCATTAGAATCCCATTCATCATTTCTTGCACCTGGTCCTCCTTCCTCCACTAGGTCCACATAAGGTTAGCCTCCCTCCTTCCCCTTGCCGACGCCTTGGGTTAGGCCTGGAATGATGCCCTAAAGGTTGATGCAGCTAAAAAGAAAGGTAAAAACGTAATTGGCCACATTCAACAGAAAATATACCACAAAATGCAAAAGATGGTCTGGACAAATACATTTAGTGCATGGGCAAAAGCCAATACATGAGCTCTACCCCATCATCATGGCCATCACCCTGGTTCCTACAGGCTCTATGAGCCTTCTTCATAATATAGGAACCCATGATTGTCCCAATTGCTAGCGGGCAATGAACTGCCCTATCTTAAAAGGGGGTATCAACTGTTATATCTTACACATCATTGTCTTACCCCTTGAGCCCTAAGCAGTTAACTAAAGAAAAATCATAAAAGGCAAAAGGTATATAAATAATGGTGGAAAAATCAAGGCCGGGGCACCTCATTGTCATGTCCCTTCCTAAATTAATTTGGAACAAGATTAATTATTTTATTTTGGGGCCAATTTTGGAGATAGTGGGCCCATTCGATTTAATTAGGAGAGTAGACTTAGGAAAAGGTATTTTTGTTGTGGTTAAGTTACACATGGGGGCCACCCACACTAGGGAAATACACACTCCCTAGTTCAATTTGCATGGAGGTGGTTAAGTGAGGGCCCACAATGGAGGGAAAATTGGAGGGAAAAGTGCTCCAAGAAATCTATATAAGGAAGGCAACTCCCCTCATTTCATTCATGTTTTGGCATATCGATTTCTCTTTGGTTGCTCGAGTTGCTTAGCCGAGTCACTTGTTGTTCAACACAAGTTCTTCAAGTGAAGAGCTCACCGTTTCTTCGAGGGACTTCAAGTGCCACCCTAAGAAGGTTTTTCTTCATTCTTTCGGAGGAGGATCTCATTGTGATTTCTAGCGATTGCATTCATCTCCAGGTGGTGCGTATTACTAGGAGACGTAGTGAAGAGGAGGTCGATTTTGCTTGTGGTGCTTTGTAGTGGAGTTTGGTTTGGAGATTTTCCGGAGAGGAGGCATAGGAGGTTGGCTGTCATTTTGGAGAGTTTGGGAGTTGGAGGAGAGTGCTCCTTTGAAGTGCGACTTTCGCACTTCTTGTGCTAGTGCAGAGGCAACACTCGATGCACATGTGGGAGGTAGAGTATCAGTCTTCGAGGCTAAACTTTGCCAGGGAAGTTAAGGAAGCACTTGCGGAGGAGATTGCTTCATTTTCGGAGCTTAGGAGGAGGATTTCGTTGGGGTTCCTTGCAGGCTGTATTCTTGAGCAACTTGGAGGGTGTAGGGCATATTGGAGGCTAAATTTGGGAGGTTGGATTTAGACCAAACCCTTTCTGGTTTTTTGTGGATTTTGGTCAAGGAGCTTGGGGCTAAAGTTTCAGCATTTTCTAAGCACTAGAGACGAGGTTTCTTGCAGTTCCTTTCCAGCCAACAATGCTGTTTGTGGGGACAACACAAAGCATTAGAGGAGCAGTCATTTCTAGCTTCAAGATTATTGTTTTATCACCCGGGTTCTGTCAAGCCTGCCCTTGAGGCAAGCCCAGGTGCATTTCTTCATACTATTGTAGTTGCTCCATTTCATTAATAAAATGGCTTAGCTGGTTCTCACTTATGGAGTTTAATGAGCATTAGCTGATTGCTTTTATTTCTTGTGTTACCAATCAATTTTGTTTTGCATACCACTATTTATTTAAGTTTGGAACATTACACTCATGTACCACGATTGCTCCCTCCTATACATTATATACCTAAGTGTGGGCTTCCCCTTTACTAGTTACCCTTGTACCCCTACATGTGGCCCAGGGTTGCCCCTTTCATTCCCTATTCCATTCATCTCTTTACCACGTACCACCACCTTTTAAAGGATGTACCTTGGACATATTATCCCCTTTAGGAGTATAAACCACCTAATGGGATACTTGGTTTACGCCATTTGAAGCTTGGAGACATTAGCACATGCCAAAGCCAATTATGGAATGGCATGTCATTATGAAGTCCCCACCTATCGTCCATGGTTTGTAAGCTCTTTTACATGATTTTCTTGATGATTTGTTGTACTAGAAGGCTATGGGATGCATTGGATCTTATGTAGGATTGCAGGTGGTCTCCATCTTGGGTTTGGTCTCCCTATACGGGGTCCTAAACCTCCAGAGGGCTAAATTGGTACATATAGGTTGTGTGTTGAGACTCATGGGCCTCCACATTAGTAGACAACACTCCATGGATCTCCAGAGATGTTCAGAGATTGCTCGAGATTCACTTATTGGACCAGGAAGATGCACCTGGTTCACTTTTGCCCAACTAGCCCCACAGTTGTAACATGCACTTGGCAGACAACCCAAGACTTGGATGTTGATGTGGCGTCATTTATACCATCATCTGAGCCCTTACAGATGGTCAACATGCATCTTCGACTTACTTGGAGACCCATGAGGTTCCTTGTGTGCCCTCACAGCCATTGGGAGCACCACAAGTTTATTATGTGGAGAATAAGGGGCCAACCCCTTGTCCATGATTTTTTGAAGTCCAACTCATCATTTTGGCACTTATGGACTTCATTAGGCCTCTTAGAGAGCCCAATGACATGCATTATTGATTATTCGACCTCTTGGGAGGCTTATTATTTTATTTATGAGCTAGTTTGGTGGGCTTGTTACAATGGATAGTTATTTGCACATTATTTTAGTTGATGGGCTAATGTAGGCTCAAATTAGGTAATTCGAACTCATAATGAGTATATAAATAGGAGAGACATGAATTCATTTGTATCATCACTTTGGATTGGCTCATTCTCTCTCTTGATACTTTTACACTTTTTCTTGGAGGATGAGTTGGCACATGGATAAATTTTGATGTTTGGATTGGACTTTCTTATCTTGGAGCTTCTTTATTGGCAAATATGCTGATGGTTGCATATGTTCTCTTACATGTAAGTACACACATTTAATGGTATTCTTTTTTTACTTTGTCATATGCATTGAAATGGGATTTTCGCTATATTAGGGCTAATTGCTGCATTGCATAATTGTGAAATTTTGGAATTATTGTTTCTATATAGCATCTCTCAATGTATGGGCCATGTATGTTGAATGAAATCTCCTAGGGATAGTTCTACCATTGAATTTATCTTGATAAGCCATCTCTTTTTGCAATGCGAAGTATAATGCTTTAAAGGTCACTTCTTCTTGCACTAAAGCCCAAGCGAAGTAGTCCTTGAGGACTCCTTGACCAAGAAACAAAGTTCTTTCTCATCATTCTCTTGACTCCATTCTCCCCAAGGGAATAGGCATTGGTCTACCAATAGGTGGTCACTCTAAGCACCATTTTTCTTCTCCTTTCCCTTTCATTCTAGGTCTAGCCACACTGGGCTACCTAGGGAATTATTTTCCCAACAAAGTAGCTATAGAAAAAGTTCGATCTCCTAGCCCCTACTGCGTTGGTGTGTCCTCAAGTTCTCCTCCAGATTTGAAGAAATTTCGACGATGGGATCATGAGATATTTTGATCCCTATCTCTGAGATCAAGCTTTGCCTTGGTGTTCCTTAGGTTAGTACCTCATAGGATCAATTTGACACCTCTAGATAAAAACTCTTGTTTTGATCTTTTCCCCTTCCTTGTCTGGGTAAGATCATCATTGGTTGCTAAACTCCCTCCCCTTAACCTAGGTTGGGCTCACTTGGTCCCGTGTGGTCCCATACCTTTGAAAAGTTAATTCTTCAAGAACCACTTGGGAAATGAAGTTCAATAAGGATCTTAGGGATTGGAAAACTCCTTTACAAGACACATTCCTTAAACCTAGCCCTCAATCCTCACCTCCTTCTCCTAGAAAGCTTTCTACCTTGTTTGAAAAGCAAGCAAGTTCCATTCTTAACCTCCTTCCAGGAAAAGGATTATTAAGGTCACTTCACATCCATTTGTTGATTCATCCTTCACAAGTGACTTTCGATATACTGGGTCTCCTCCCATCGGTGAAAGTCTGTAAAGAGTAGGGAGTCTTAGCTAAGGTGATAGTGGCCTAAGTCTTCATTGTTGCCCTTGATCTAGCAAGTACTGTTTAGGAGTCCCTTTTAGGCCGCCTGCTAATTTGAGTGGTAATATTTTGGCATTGTTGTTGGGGAGGAAGAAGGTCTACCTCCCTAGTGAATCATTAAGGAATTGATTCATTAACGACATCTATAAGCATTCCTCTGGTGACTCCACTGTTTGTCCAAACCCTTAGTTAACTTGAAGGCAACAACATTCCTCTTTTAACTAGGGCTATTGCAAAAAGGGGAGAGCGAACTTCATCACCTGTTGGAATTACCCTTTTCCTTGAATTTGAGAAATGATCCATCCCCAAAGATGCCATCTAGTTCTAACACTGACCCAAATCAAGATCAACCCAAGATGACTAAAAGTGAAAGGCACTTGGTTAGTGTCTTTGCCCCTTTGAAATTGAGTGATGATCCCAAACCAGTACCTAAAAAATATATCTAATGGTTGCCTAAGTTCAAAGGGGATGCTACTTGGACTGCCCATGGTTTTATTGAGGAAGTCTATTGGCAAATGTCCCCTAGGATGATCTTTGATGAAGATAGGCTCATGATGCTGTTTGCTCTATCGCTTGAAGGACAAGCAAGAGAATGGTACCTTTGCCTTCCCCTTGCATGCATAGAGGACTCTGATGACTTTGAAGACCTATTCATGAAGAGGTTGCCATGCAACACCCAAGGAACCTTTAACATTGAAATATTCTATCAAATAACCAAGGGAAAGGAAGATGTGCGAGAATTCATTCAAAAATTTGATAGGGTAGTCAAGGATATACCTAATCATTTGAATCCATTGGAAGCTAATATTCTTGATAAATTCATAAAAGCTGTAGGTGGCACTTAAGCTATGTATTAAGGGACAAGAAGGCTTCCACGTTGGCTGAAGCCAAAGGGATAACAATGGAAGTTGAGGAAAACCTACGAATCTCGAAGGTAGATGTCATTGACCACCCTAGAGCCAAATCCAAGATCAAGAAGGAGAAGTCCAAAGATCAAGAAGGAGAAGTCCAAAGATCAACACGAAGAAAATTTCCTTGTCATCCACAAGAAAATGGAGATTGTCACTGAGCAAACGCACGTGACATGGTTATCGTGAATAAAATCATTGCGTTGGAAAGGGCTTGAAAATCTAGTTATATTCCAAAGGGAAAACCCTTTCCCAGAAAGCAAAGTGAAGGAAATATGCTAAGCTCCTCTCAATTCCCAAACACTTTGGCTCCAACTAATGTTGTTGAGCCAGACTCATCTTCTAAGGATGAGGAAAGTGAAGAAGAAGAGAGTGAGGGTGAATAAGTTGATGAATAGGCTAACCTTGTCGAATTTGATATCTTCAACATCCTGCTATGAGGATCATATACACACCCTCCCATTAGTGCAGTCACCCTTGAGGAAGAAAAGGAAGAATCTATTCTTTACTTTGATAGCAAGGGAAGATTCAAAGTGGTCCAATATTCACGAAAGGAAAATAACAAAGACCCTACAAACTCTAAGGAACCATCTAAAGAAAACTCGTTGTCCAAGCAAGACCCTCCTAGGGAGTCTCTCCTTGAAATTCCTCCCAAGAAGGATCTCCCAACCAAATCCAATTCAAAAAAGGATCCTCCAAGGAAAGAAAACATAAAGAAGAAAGAGAAGGGAAAGGAAGCTAAACATGACATTGACATAGGGGCTACCTTGGGAAGAATAACTATACCCGTTCCTTTGAAAGAGATTGCAAAATTTCCCGAGCAACAACAACAAATCAAGAAGTCCCTAGGAATCCATGAAGAAGAATTACCCGAAGAATTACAAAACATTCATATTTCTGATCGAAACCTTGGGTGTGAAGCATTTATGCTCACTTTGGCTATCAATGACCTCTTACACAATTGTATGTTAGACTTAGGGGCTTCTGCAAATATCATTCCTTTAAAAGTTATGAAGCAGTTGGGTCTCAACATCACATGGCCGTATAAGAAGGTATGTGGTTTTAACTCCAAGCCTGTGGAGGTGGAAGGTCTCATAAATGACCTTAAGGTTACTTTGGCTAGGAACCCCGACATATCCCTTCTCATGGATGTTGTTGTCATTGATATTCCTGATGTATGGGGAATGCTATTATCTAGGAAATGGGGGCCTACCGAGCGGGGTCATGTTCAGATGGACTTATCATATGCTACAATCCCACAAGCTGATGGAATCCATTTTATCCTTTATAGGGAACCCACCTACCTATCTCATGTGATTAAGCCTGGACCATATTACGAAACATATGAAATTGAGAAGCCTTCTCCTATTCTCCCAACTCAAGAAGTCCTTATCCTTAAACGACCAATTTCTAAAACAAGCAAAAAGTGGAAGACTAAAAAGAGTATAAGTCATGAGACTTTGTCTTGGTTGATAGAGACCCAATTCCTGTCAAGGTCTATGGAAAATTTGGGGAGGACTATTATTACATTGCTAAACTCAACGACAAAATTTGGCCTGAGTTGGACAAATTAAGTCGTATCAACCCTTTCCTTGCGACTTGATATTGTATCATATGCATGGTAGAGTAGGATGCATTGCATATTGATTTTCCATTAGAACTAACATCATATGATATTACTCATGGTAGATTAGATGCATTTAAATTAAAATTTGCATATTTTATTTTTTTGTTGATTTTACGACCTGACACTAAGCATGGGTGATCATAAGACACCGTGAAAAACATGCTGCCTCGTGGGTTCAATCGTTGATATGTGCAGGTAACAGGTCTATAGTAAGTTAGTAACCAAGAGATTGCTGGAGTTCTCGTGACCTCCCATTCGATAAGCTTCGTCCACTTCTTTGAGAGAGCATGTCCTGGTTGGAGCCAAATGTTAGCCACCATTTTGTGGGTGATATTCTTAGGAGAATTTTTTTCTCCAAGATGGTCCTCAGATGGTAGCTAATAACCCCTTGCAACCACCAACTAGCTCGTTGTGCCATTTCTCCGCTACCTGAGCCAGCCATGTGGTCCCTCACCGATCTGCCATGATCGTATGTTTGAATGTAGGCCTCTTGAAACTAAAGGTATGCCTTGTCATTTAGTAATTGAGTATTATAGTTTGCTTATCATGGATACTTTTGGGCATGGATTAATGGGGGGATTCGATGGAAAGAATGGGCTAGGTTTTTGCGCTTGTCCCCTAGACCCCTTTTGATGTTAACCTTGGATTCTAGTCTCGTGGGATCTCTTTCACTGACCATTTGGCTTTAGGGATGGTACTTCATGGAAAACCTTGATTTTAGTTGTGTGGTCCCGCTCCCTCATCCACATATATTGCCCCCTTTGCACTCATTATAATCCCATTCATCATTTCTCCCACTTGGGTCCACATTCCTCCACTGGGTCCAGATAGGGTTCGCCTTCCCCCTTCCCCTTTCCCACACCTTGGGTTAGGCCTGAAATGATGCCCCAGAAATAGATGCAACTGAAAAGAAAGGTAAAAGCATAATTGGCCACATTCAACAGGAAAAATACCACAAAATGTTAAGATGGTTGGGACAAACACATTTAGCACGTGGGCAAAATCCAATACATGAGCTCTATCCCATCATCATGGCCATCACCCTGGTTCCAACAGGGCCTATGTGTCTGCTTCATTATATAGGAACCCATGATTGTCCCGACTCCCAACCACTGGTGGACAATGAACCGCCCTACCTTAAAAGGGGGTATCCACTATTATATCTCACACATCATGCTCTTACCCCTTGAGCCCCGAGCAGTTAATTAAAGAAAAATCATAAAAGACAAAGGCTATATAAAGGAAGGTGGAAAAATCAAGGCCAGGGCACCTCATGTACCACGATTGCTCTCTCCTATACATTATATACCCAAGTGTGGGCTTCGCCTTTACTAGCTACCCTTGTACCTTTGCATGTGGCCCAGGGCCGCCCCCTTTCATTCCCTACTCCATTCATCTCTTTACCACATACCACCTTCTTTTAAAGGATGTACCTTGGACATATTATCCCCTTTAGAAGTAGAAACCACCTAGTGGGATACTTGGTTAACCCCATTTGGAGCTTAGAGACATTAGGACATGCCAAAGCCCATTATGGGATGACATGCCATATTGAAGGCCCCATGTGTTGTCTATGGTTTGTAAGCTCTTTTACTCGATTTCCTTGATGACTTGTTTTACTAGAAGACTAGGGGACACATGGATCTTATGCAAGATTGCAGGTGGTCTCCATCTTGGGTTTGGTCTTCCTATACAGAGTCCTAAGCCTCCGGAGGGCTACATTGGCACATGTAGGGTGTATGTTGAGAGCCATGGTCCTCCACAACAGTAGACTGTTGGAAATATTAAGAGGGGGGCTCAATTAGTATTCCTTAGCAGTGAGCACTTTTAAATCTTTTAAGAGCATTATTTAATCTTCAATTATTGTTAATGTTTATGCAGTAATAACTAGTGTTGCGAAAATCGCGATATTATCACGATAATATCAGAAAATCACGATTTTTTGAGTTTGGCATTATTATCGCTTGATTTTTACATATTTTTTTTTGGGGCAAAAAATCGCGATAACTTGAAATAATCGCGATTTTTACTAAAAAATTGTGATTTTTGGGAAAAATCTTTGATTAATATATATATATATAATATATATATATATTATATATATATATATTTAATATTTTGGTGCCGATAATTTTGATGAGGAGGAGGAGCAACAGGAGGAGGAGGTAACAAAACCTACCCAGGCCATGGGCCTCCACAACAGTAGACTGTTGGAAATATTAAGAGGGGGGCTGAATCAGTATTCCTTAGCAGTGAGCACTTTTAAATCTTTTTAGAGCATTATTTAATCTTCAATTATTGTTAATGTTTATGTAGTAATAACTAGTGTTGCGAAAATTGCGATATTATCACGATAATATCAGAAAATCGCGATTTTTTGAGTTTGGCGTTATTATCGTCTGATTTTTACATTTTTTTTATTTTTTTGGGGCAAAAAATCACGATAACTTGAAATAATCGCGATTTTTTTCGTAAAAATCACGAATTTTTGGGAAAAAATCTTGATTAAATTTATAAGATATTATATAATACATATATATATTTTGTGTCGATATTTTGATGAGGAGGAGGAGCAATAGGAGGAGGTGACACAACCTACCCAGGCTACCCCTGTCACCCGTAGAGGACGTGGTCTACCTCCTGTAGCTCCTAGTTTTTTAGCTTCTAGAGCACAGCAGGGTCCACTGCCAACTCCATTGACATCTACATCTAGAGGGAAAGCTATTGCATTTTCTTGCAAGAGGGGCAAAGGAAATCAATGGTATTAGTTATTTGGTTCATTTCATTGTATATGACATTATGACTCATGATATGAGATACATTATTATATTTTTTGTTGATATTATGAGACTGAGTTAGGACTTAGGAGTCAGGACTGGCTATTCAGGACATGAGTCATTGTTATGTGTGATGTAGCACTAGAAATGATATTACACATCTTATATATTAGTTCTTTTATCATATTTATGTGTCAATGTATTTATTTTATGTTGTAGATGCTTTAGATATTAAAAAAATTGAAAAAAATGAATATTTTTGTATTTTTTTTTGTTCGATTATTTCCCAATTTTTACGATTTTTTCTAGATTTTTTCCCTCGCCGATATTATCCCGATAACGATTACTACAACATTAGTAATAACAGTAAATAAAAGAACATAGTAGGCACAAGAATTTTAGGTGGAAAACCTCCTTCAGGTCAAAAACCACCAAACGCTTTTCTAATAAATTCTTTAATCTTCAGCCCCAATTGAAATGAAAGCAACAACGTCCTAGATTTCTAGAAAAACATTCTTCTCTAGCTCCCACTGGAAGGATGCCCCAACACTCTGGTTTCTTCAGTAACCAATTGAATGGATGCCCCAACACCGTAGCGAGCCATAACTCGCCTTAGCACCACTGTACCACCTTGAAGTGTTCACAGGCTCCAACCTGTAGGCGACTTCATACATTTACCGATCACCTCCTTGCCACCCTATAATGAAGGAAATAAGACAAGATTGTGGATTCCAAAACCAGGGACAACAATCCACGATACAATAAGATGTACAATGATTTTTGTGTACTTGACCAAATACCCAATCACTCTATGACTTGCAACCCAACAATGACATCATCCCAACAGTGACTCCTTTACCTCCCAACACTGCCTCTTCGACTCTAGGTAGAAAGACTCTTTCACAAATGACTCTTTTACAATCTTTACAATGATGACTCTTTTACAATTTTACAATGATGACTCTTTTACAATTGACTCTTTTATCAATGAATCTTTTACAACTTTACATTAATGACTCTTGGCCATAACAATACCTCACGATATCTGAATGGTTGTCATGTCTTCAAGGATGTCCTGCTATAATGCTTCCTTTGATTTGATACTTCTACTCTTAAATTCTTGCTTGATGTTCTACTTGAATCTTCTTCTACCTGCATGCAAAATTTGTCTGGCGAAACCAATCCCGAAACAAAACAAAATTCCCTTCAACTTACCTCTCCCTGCAAAACACATGTAAGTGCATAATAGTGAATAAATACAAATTAAAAATTACAATACATACCTGAAGTGTGCTTGTCACTTTTGTTGTTGACTTGCTGCAGTAGTAGACAAAGACTTCCACTCTTGATATAGGCCTGGACTCTATGCAAGACTATATCCAAAACTGACGACAGACCCTAGACTTGTGATGGACCAAGTTCTAAGTACAACAATAGAGATCATTCTATCAACTATAAAAGACAAGTAACATGAACTTACAACATCATATAGATTTAGCAGACTTGGTGTAGCATCAATAATATGTAGCATCAAATGTGTAGTATAAAGAATAGGACATCCGAAATGTGGTATCAAAACTAATTGTGACATACAAAGACATAGAGATATAATTGAGACCCTGTATATACTTACGTTGCCCTGCAAAAACATATGTCAGAGATGATACTCATATTTCAAATGTAAACACTAATCATACATACCTTGCTCTAGGTGACTTACCCTTGACTGTTGATGTGTGGCCCTTACTGCAGTGATCCTTGAATGCACGCTTTTTCTTTCCTTCTAGGAGCTCGATATTGAATCTGTTATATCTATGTAATTTCAGATCTCTAGGGTCTGAAATTTCATCATGTGGTAGCCCTCTGAGTCCTCTTTCCAACCCCACAGGTCTTATAAAGATTGGATTCTTCAAGAAAGAGTTATGCCCAATCTCCCATGATGACCTGATTATAGTTTGGTTCATTAGCGAACTTGTACGAAGTCCCACGTGTCACTGTTACGACCTTCGGCCCTGAAAACGCTACTCAACAAACTACAGTCTGTCCTCTTCTTGTGACTATTTACGAAATTTGAATCCAATGCTTAGAGAGAAAGTTATGGCGATTTTCCTAACATCACCTGTTTGACATGGAATTCAGGAGCCTTCAAAAACCCTAACTTCCTCAGATCATATCTTTGAAAATATAGCGAACCTAGATCTTAAATTTAGTCACGAGGTTCATTAAGATTTCGGCTCAAGTGGTTTTTAATTTCAACATTTGAAGCTTCACAGGAAAAATAGTTATAGTGAAAATGCCTCGATGACTTGTTTGAAGCCACAAAATCCCTACTAAAGGAGGATATGAGGGTCATTATTTATATGAATGTCTTGAGTTGAGAGGGTTCTCAACAAGTGAACGTTGGAGGGATTTTAGGAGCAAAAAAAAACATTATTAATTATTGACTATTCAATTACCACAACCAATTATGAGTGCCATGCCACAACCCCATAGGGTTTTAGCCCACTAACTGGGGTTACTAACTTCAAAAGCAAATAACTCTCAAACCGTAAGGCAGCGGGAGCAATTATTGAGGATAAATACCCCAACATATTTTGGTCTGGGTGTTTGGTTCACACATTGAACCTTTTGATGCATGATGTTGTCAAGAACAAAAGTGCGCAATACAAATGGATTGGTGATTTGTACAAGAAAAGCAATCAAATGATAAAATTTATTACAAATCATAGCAATAGCCATGGCCTTTTCCGTAGTCACTCAAGATTCGAGTTGTTGAAGATTGCAGACTAGATTTGGTAGCGATTACCTCACCTTCAGGGGCCTTTTGAAGGTAAGAGAGTCATTGGCTAGCATGGTATCAAGTCCACACTGGAAGGTATTAAAGGAAAGGTCTACAAATGCAACTGATAGGCGAGGTTTTGAACTAGTGGAGGAGGCCGCTCTTGATGGTATGTTTTGGTCAAGTGTGAGGCAAATATTGGATTTCACCAAGCCCATTTATCACATGATTTGATTTGCAGATACAGATAAACCAGTGATTGGCGAGGTGTATGAGCAGATGGATACCATGTTGGGGCAAATAAAAGATATTGTTCATAACAAAGATCCCAACTTGTAAAAACTGATTCACGATTGTGTGTGTATGGTGGAACAAACTTAATCTTCCACTACATTGCTTGGCATATATCCTTACACCAAAATACTACTCTACATCTTGGTTGGGCCAACCTGCACCAAGGGGTGGGATTAGGACCAAACCCCATTTAGATTTAGAGGTAACTAGAGGATATTTGGATGCATTAAAAAAGTTGATACCTGACAGGGAGGAATGTGTAGCTGTGCGCCTTGAAATAGGCAGGTACTTCAGTGGCACTGGTTTGTTTGGTACCTTCCATCCAATGGAAGACAGAGACAGATGTGATTCTCTCACATGGCAGGAAACATATGGCAGCTAGGGACATTTGCCAAAATTGGCAAAAAAATTTCTATCACAGGTTGTAAATACTTCTTCTACAGAGAGGTGTTGGAGCACCTACAACTTCATATATAATGTGAAAAGAAATAGACTAAATGAAAATCAGGCAGAAAGCTTGGTTTATGTGCACTACAACTTGAGGTTGTTGAGTCATTACTGTGATCGGGCTTATGAGGATCCCACATATAAAATTTGGGACAACCACCCAAAGGATAACAATTTGGAGGATGGCACCATACATCTTCAAGAACTATAAGAGGAACTTATGTAATATTCCTAATTAGCCATGGCTAATTGGAATATTCGATTTTGCTCAATTTTGCCTTCTATAGTTAATTATAAAGAAAAAGGTAAGGAAAGGGGACATACTCACTTTTCAAAGTCACTCCCTAGTAGCACAACGTTGTAACTTAAAAGGGGAGCCATGGGGGCCAAAGGACCACATAGAGAAGGGGGCCCACGTAGACACTTGGAGGGACTGTGCAGATGGAGAGGAGCATGTGGCAAGAGAGAGGCTATGTTGGAGGAGGTGGGCATTAGGGTTTGAGAGAGGCCAACGCTATAAAGGAGAGAGGAGCCTCCTCATTTTGGCAATGGGGTTATGTGCATTTGAGCTAGTCACTTCGACTTAGAGCACACTGGCTGTTTAGCCTGTCTGCAACACTGTTTAGTGCATCGAGTGTCTCCGTTCAGAGATTTTACCCTTGGCCCCGGGGGACTTCGAGTGCCTGCTCGGGCAAGGTAGTTTTCATCAGTGTTTTGTAGGAGGATCGATTTTTTGAGTTGAGGTGGAGCTGGGCATTTTGATGACTGCATAGTCTTGAGAGGGGAGGACATAGTCTCTTTTGGTAGGATCTTCAGATTGGGTTTATGTGGAGGATTTGAGCTTGGAGATCGAGCAAGAGATCAGCTCTTGCATATTGGAGGATTTTGGCAGAGTTTCGGGCAGAGTCTTGGACGGTTCTATTTAGTGGCAGTGCAGAGCCTTGAGGAATTGCGTGGATCCTTAAGGAAGTGATTTTCGGGGGTCAGCTATTTCAGAAAAGCTTTCCGAGCTTTTCTGGGTTTATTGAGCAGAGGCTGATTCCAGAGTTTCAACATTTTTTGAGGAGGGGAGCAACCCCAAATCCTCACTTGATTCTAGCAGTAGCAGCAGCACAACAGTTCTCCAGTAGCTTGGATGCAGTCTAGAGAGGGGCCATTTACTTACCATTCTAAGTGTATCTCTTCACTTGTCTTGTACAAGTTGAGGTGCTATCTATCTGATCACCTCCTGTACTCTTTCCCATTACTTAGTATAATAAAATGGCTTAGCATTTCTCTCTGCATTTGTTGAGTATTTGCTTATATTCCATGCATATATATTATTGTATGTTGCACTACTGTTATTTTTATCTCTTGAGAGTCCATCTCTGGTTGGGTGTACTTGTGTTTGAATGATATCCCTGAAAAGGGATTACAGTGCTATTAGAGCATAGATCTGCCTCAGCCTGTGGAGCTAGTAGTCTATGACACCGATGGAGAAGCCCTACATCTGTTACAGAGGTAAATTCAAAGATATTGAGCTTAGGTTGGTGAACACCTATGGAGAGGGAGACTGTGTTCGGGTGGTGGACCCAGAACAAGAGGGGCCTGTGGTGAACACAGAATAGGAGGAGCCTGTGGTGGACGCAGAGCAGGAGGATCCAATGGCAGATGAGGACGGGAAGAGATTTGCAGACATGCTCCTCAAATCAGTGCAGGATTTGTTGAGGCAGATTGAGGTGATGGGGCAGAGATTCACGGCGGTGGAGGCTAGACAGCGTGAAAACCGACGGGTTTTCTAGGTTGGTGAGGGATCTGGTACATCCCACCATTATCCAGAGTAGGGTGCCACTCAACGTGATACTGCTCAGTAGATGGCCTCACATGCCCCTACATGCTCTACCATGCCCACTTTCCTAAGAGCAGACACGGGAGCCGTAGCCCAGTAGGAGGTAGAGCCTCGTCATATGGGCGATTATTTTGCAGAGTACTAGGCCTATGGGCAGGAGTTCAGGGATGCTCTCTCATTCAGAGACTTTGTTCAGCTCCAGTGGGATAGTAGACCCCGTGACCATCATAGAGGATACCGACATTATCATGATGGAGACACCCACTGCACAGCTAGTAGGTTCCACTTGCCTACATTTGATGGTTCATCAAACAGTTCGGCAAGATCTTGGGTGGAGAAGCTGGACATCTATTTCCAGCTTAACCAGATGTCAGAGACAGAGGCCATCAAGGTGGCGACATTACATTTGGATGGTGAGGCCTAGCATTGGTGGTTCCATCGGTTGGTTACACTCAGACACTCCACAGTGACGACATATGCCGAGTTCACCAGGAGATTGATGGAGAGGTTTGACCGAAGGCATCTGGAACAACACTTTGTTGAGCTGACGAGGCTCAAACAAACTGGGAGCCCAGAGACCTACACTGCAGACTTCTTGAGGGTTTCAATGATGGTGCTAGATCTATCCACGGCACGAAGGATCTACATGTTTGTTGAGGGGTTAGCAGAGCCACTTTGGGGTCTAGTCAGATCCACTAGACTAGCCACACTCCAGGATGCTATTAGCAGGACTCGGGACTTACAGGATGCCTTACCCAGGACCCGGACACCTCACCCCCAGAGACAGGCTTTCTAGCCTAAGGGGAAGAATGTGAGGATTCCACCTCCAAAGGGGAATCCAGGATGAGCACAGATTGATGATGATGCCAGGAGGGAGCTGAAGAAGAAGCGGTTGTGCTTTTCCTGCCAGGAGCCGTGGGCACCGGGACATAGATGTGTTGCTAGCAAAGCGCATTTTATTGAGGTCTTCTTCGAGAGCAGTGGGGAAGAGGATGAGGAAGATGTTGTGGAGGCAGGAGATAGTCATGCCATGCAGGACCCTTTGCCACCTCCACCACAAGTAGCAGGTGGTGCATTTTTTGCTCCTACCGGAGTGGCCCTTGCAGCATTGCGAGGAGTTCCCAAGTATTTGACGCTGCGCATATGGGGGACAGTATGTGGCCAGCGAGTATCAGTTTTGGTGGACAGTGGGGCAACCCACAATTTCATCGATGCATAGATGGTTGAGCGGAGAGGTATACAGACAGAGAGAGCTTCGATGGATTTTTAGTTTTGGTCCCAGGAGATCAGACCATGGTGTGTGCTCGTTATGTCCTAGAGTTGTCAGTGACGATGGGCACCTACACATTGACTGACCACTTTTTCGTGGTCAATATTCCAGACACCAACATGGTACTGGGTGTTCTGTGGCTTATCACTCTAGGGAAGGTCATGACAGATTGGAAGGCCCTAGAGATGGAGTGGGATGATGAGAAGTCAGGGAGGCATGAGAAGATACGGGGATAACACACATACTTGCCTCAGATTGTTTTGGCTCATCGGATGGAGGTAGTCTTCCGGAAGGGAGACGTAGAGTGGGCAGTGGAGCTGCGTGCATCAGAGGCAGGGACTACAGGGCAGATAGTGCACCCAGAGATACAATCCATCCTTGACCAATATGCCACAGTGTTTAGGGAGATTTCGCCACGACAACCATCGGACCGGGGGTTTGAGCACACCATTGAGCTTGAGCAGGGCATACAGGCAGTGATTACTACCCCCTATAGGCATCCCAAGGCCTATCGGGATGAGATTGAGCGGGCCATTTAGGAGTTGTTGGCTCTTGGGCACATTTGGCCGAGCACGAGTCCTTTTTCTTCTTCCGTGGTGTTGGTGAAGAAGAAGGACGACACATTGAGGATGCATTGACTACAGGGCCCTGAACAAGAAGACACTAAAGAACAGGTACCCCATACCCAGGATCGATGAGTTGATGGATGAGTTGAGAGGAGCACGGTTCTTCTCAAAGATTGATTTGAGATCTGTGTACCATCAGGTTCGCGTGAGGGAGCAGGACATTCCCAAGACCGCCTTTAGGTGTTAATATGGGCACTTTGAGTTTTTGGTGATGCCCTTCGGGCTAACCAACGCCCCAGCTACATTCCAGTCCTGCATGAATCACATCTTCCGCAGTCACTTGAGGAAGTTTGTGTTGGTGTTCTTTGATGATATCCTGATTTACAGCAGGACATGGGAGGAGCATCTCCAGCACATTGAGACAGTGTTGCACATCTTGGAGGAGCGGCAGTTCTATGCCAAGCTCTCCAAGTGTGAGTTTGGGTTAACGGAGATGTTGTACTTGGGACACATCATAGGGGTGCACGGAGTGAGAGTCCACGAGGAGAAGATCAAGGCCATGAAAGATTGGTCGGAGTCGAGGAACGTGACAGAACTTCAGGGATTCATTGGAATTTGTACTTACTACCGGAAGTTCGTCAAGAGTTTCTCACAGCTTGTTGCACCCCTAACAGATCTGACGAGGAAGGGGGCATTCAGTTGGTCGGATACAGCGCAACGAGCCTTTGATAGGCTCAAGGAGATTATGAGTAGCTGCCTAGTGCTTGCATTGCCGGATTTTTCGTAGCCATTTGTTTTGGAGTGTGATGCGTCGGGAGAGGGGATCGACGCAATGTTGATGCAGGGAGGTCACCCTATATAGCCTTTGAGAGTCGGAAGCTCCTTCCGCATGAGAGGTTGTATTCTATATACAGCAAGGAGATGCTAGCCATTATGCATGCATTGGCCAAGTTCCAATAGTATTTAGTGGGTAACAGGTTCAGGGTGAGGACTGATCACAACAGCGTCAAGTTCTTTTTGGAGCAGAAACAGCTACAGGAGAGGCAACAGAAGTGGATCAGTAAGATCCAAGCGCATGACTTTGACATTGAGTATGTCAAGGGTAAGAATAATGTGGTAGCAGATAACCTTTCACGTAGACCAGCCATGTTGTCTCTTATGAGCTTGGACACAAACTGGAGGGCTTGACTCTTAATAGAGTACTCCCAGGACAGATTTGCATGTGAGGTTCTGGATGGGCAGGTAGCGGATGACAGGTACAGGGTGGTCAATGAGATCATCTACTACAGGGACCGGATCTTCTTGACTGAGGGATCTTAGCTCAAGAAGAAGATACTTCAAGCATCACATGATTCACCATTGGTCGGCCACCAGAGGTTTACGAAAACCTATAGGGCCATTAGGGAGAGGTTCTCATGGAAGGGCCTCAAGGAGGATGTACTCCGGCATGTCCGGGAGTGCGGTGTTTGTCAGAGGAACAAGGGGGAGATGAGCCATCCCGCAGGATTATTGCAGCCTCTTCCCATTCCGGAGGGGAAATGGGAGTGTATTTCGATGGACTTCATCATAGGGTTGCCCACGGTATAGGGCAAGGATTGCATCTTTGTCTTCGTTGATCGATTGACAAAGTACACACATTTTTTCGCCATATCCGCACATTACACAGCGGAGCAGGTGGCCAAGTTGTTCTTCAGAGAGGTCTTCAGGCTACATGGTCTTCCTAAGACCATCACCAGTGACAGGGACAACCGTTTCATGGGCGGGTTTTGGCAGGAGCTTTTTCGCTTGGTGGGGACGGAGTTGACACTGAGTACCAGTTATCACCCACAGACGGACGGGCAGACAGAGATAGTTAACAAGTGGCTGGAGGGCTACTTGCGTAACTATGTCGATGGGTAGCAACAAGCATGGCTAAAGTGGCTGCATCTGGGGGAGTACTGCTACAAGACTACACATCACATGTCCTTTGGTATGTCACCATTCTATGCTTTGTATGGATATCATCCTTTATCTTTTGCTGACGTGATGTTTGGTGCTAGCAAGGCTCCGAGAGCCAAGATTTGGATCCAAGAGAGTCAGGATATTCTCCGAGCTCTCAACGATAATATGGCTACAGTGCAGAACCAGCAGAAGCTGTATGCTGACAAGGGTCAGATGGAGAGACAGTTTGAGGTAGGGGACTTGGTCTACCCACGATTATAGCCATACTGACAGTTGCCACTGAAGCAGAAGGGGGTTGAGGAGCTCAAGCCCCGCTTTTATGCGCCATATAGGGTGATACACAGGATTGGACAGGTTGCGTATGAGTTGGAGTTGCCCCAAGGCAGCAAGATTGAAAACGTCTTTCATGTATCATGCCTGAAGAAGGCATTGGGGCAGCATGTGACAGTGACAAATGAGCTACCACCCATGGATGATGAGGGGCATTTGGTGTTGCAGCCAGAGGCTATTATTGATACTAGGGAGAGGCAGCTGTAGAGTAGGACGGTCCGGGAATTCTTGGTGGGGTTGAAGAATTTACCAGATGAGGATGCCACTTGGGAGAGTGAGAAAATTTTGCAGCATCCATCACTTTAGTTGCTTGAGGACAAGCAATATTTTGCTAGGGGAAACTGTAATATTCCTAATTAGCCATGGCTAATTGGAATATTCGATTTTTCTCAATTTTGCCTTCTATAGTTAATTATAAATAAAAAGGTGAGGAAAGGGGACATACTCACTTTTCAAATAAAGTCACTCCCTAGTAGCACAACGTTGTAACTTAAAAGGGGAGCCAAGGGGGCCAAAGGACCACGTAGAGAAGGGGGCCCACATAGGTAGTTGGAGGGACTGCGCAGATGGAGAGGAGCACGTGGCAAGAGAGAGGCTACGTTGGAGGAGGTGGGCCTTAGGGTTTGAGAGAGGCCAACGCTATAAAGGAGAGAGGAGCCTTTTCATTTTGGCAATGAGGTTATGTGCATTTGAGCTAGTCACTTCGACTTAGAGCAAGTTGGCTGTTTAGCCTGTCTGCAGCACTGTTTAGTGCATCGAGTGTCTCCGTTCGGAGATCTCACCCTTAGCTCCGAGGGACTTCGAGTGCCTGCTTGGGCAAGTTAGTTTTCATTAGTCTTTTGCAGGAGGATTGATTTTTGGAGTTGAGGTGGAATTGGGCATTCTGATGACTGCGCAGTCTTGAGAGGGGAGGACGCAGTCTCTTTTGGTAGGAGCTCCGGATTGGGTTTATGTGGAGGATTTGAGCTTGGAGATTGAGCAAGAGATCAACTCTTGCATATTGGAGGATTTTGGCAGAGTTTTGGGTAGAGTCTTGGAGGGTTCTATTCAGTGGCAGCGCAGAGCCTTGAGGAATTGCGTGGATCCTCAAGGAAGTGATTTTCGGGGGTCAGCTATTTCAGGAAAGCTTTCTAAGCTTTTCTGGGTTTATTGAGCAGAGGCTGATTCCAGAGTTTCAACATTTTCTGAGGAGGGGAGCAGCCCCAAATCCTCACTTGATTCCAACAGTAGCAGTAGTACAACAGTTCTCCAGCAGCTTGGACGCAGTTTAGAGAGGGGCCATTTCCTTACCATTCTGAGTGTATTTCTTCACTTGTCTTGTACAAGTCAAGGTGCTATCTATCTGATCACCTCTTGTACTCTTTCCCATTACTCAGCATAATAAAATGGCTTAGCATTTCTCTTTACATTTCTTGAGTATTTGCTTATATTCCACGCATATATATTATTGTATGTTGCACTATTGTTATTTTTATCTCTTGAGAGCCCATCTCTGGTTGGGTGTACTTGTGTTTGAAAGATATCCCTCAAAAGGGATATTACAACTTATAAAGGATGAAGATGAAGCAGCCATGCCACCTCCACCATCCAGTAGCAGTGCTTGAGTTCCGAGTCTTGTTCCTTTGCTGTCGCCACCTATATCTACACCCTCACGTGGAGGGCATGTACCTTCTAGTTCTGGTCGTCGGTCTGTGCGGGAGACTCCTAGAAGACCACCACGACCTGCTTATACAGGAGACTCTCGTCGCAAGGGCCACATGTAGATTTACAGTTTACTTGTCTTTTCTAGTTTCTATTAGTTGTCATAACTGTTGAGTCTTGAGTCCTTGACTCTTGACTCTTGACTCTTTCATATCATAATGATATTTTTTGTAAACAATATATGACTGTGACAATGAAAGTTTGAAGTTTGAAGTTGGCAATTATAACTCATTGGTAATGATTGTGAATTATGAATATGATGCTTCGTGAAAGACTAAAGTTGTTTCATTTCATTTCATTATTCATATTTCATTTGATAACATTTCATTTCATGTTAACAGTTAGAAGTTAGAACTTAGAAATATTTAAGATATTATTTCTTGTAATGGTTAAACTTAGCTTACAAGTACAACTTTGGTGATCAATGATGATAAATGTTATATTCAATTTTCAATTTTGAAAGCTTGAAGTTGAAACTTTAAGATTGAATTTGATGAATCATGATTCATGAGACTCAATATGTTGCAGTTGTAATATGTATGTTACTAACTTGTGGATATGGTTGATGAAGATTATAACTTCCAGATGATTGATGTGATATGGTTCAATGATTAACTATGTTTTTTTTATGTTTTTTATATCTAATTCATCATTCTACATGTTTTTGTTGAAATATATGTATCAAAAATTAAAAATAAATATATATATAATATATATATATATATATATATATATATATATATTTATATTTTTTAAAAAATCACTCCGAGAATCGCTGCCAAACCGGGAGCTTCTGAAAATGTCGCTCCCGCTCCCGTTTTTGCTCCCGCTCTCCGCTTTCGCTCCCACTCCCAAGTAACATTTTTCTTTGTACTAGATAGCTAAGAAGGTATCCAGAGATTGTATTCAAAAGTTACTACTGGGTAATAATAAAAACCTTCGCTGTTGCACTGGTTTTCCCACACTGGGTTTTGTCGGGGACATTTGTCCAAAAATAACTAGGTTTTGCTCAATTTCTTGTTTTCACATTTTATTTCAAATGGTGAAGGTTGCAGTTGTATTTACATTTCGATATTTACCGTAGAACACAGTAAATAACTTCCATGGATTAACAAGTAGGTGAAGTAACATCAGTTTGTTGCAGTAGGGGTTCCGGGTTTAGGAATTTTCACAGAGGTGGCATGGGTTGACCACCGGACTGGGCATTGTATGGAGATGTTGTTCTTCCATTGGGGTATTGGGAACAGGAGTCACCAAGGATCAGCACAACATAGATATCTCTTCTAGCAAGGGTTGAGTTAGGTCACTCAGGTCTACCAGGGAAAATGTAGATGACTTCGTGGTAGGTGTACTAGCAATGTGGTCGTTGCATGGGCACATATGGGATTCCCTATCGTACATGGGGCCATGGAATTGAGTGTTGGTATCCAGGGGTGCATGGAGTTGTGCCACAGATTTCAGTGCTATGCAGAGGTGTGTAGGGGTACATACTTGTGTGCAGCTGAGCAAGATGATGCACAACAGGTTGTCAGAGTGTTGCCGCTGAGAGATATCTTGACAAGGTCGTCAGGCACACCATTGGGTTTGGCACACTCGGACTTGGAGAGCGAGTTGATCACAGGGCCGATCGTGAGCTTCCATTTATCACTCTCCAGCATTGCACACTAATAGAGGGGACTTGGATATCATCTCTTGATGTTCTCATCACGAGCAATAAGACCCATGAGATTCATCTGAGACAGTTGGACGGGACACAATGCATTGGGAGAGAGGCTTTCCAGTTGTGGCATATGGTCAGGACGCGAGTTGGTGGATGTAGGCTTAGGGGTAGTTTGATCTGCTGCAATGGTAGCACTTGCACCATCCTTGAGGCCACACTTATGGTGATACATGATCCCCTTTTGGTGAGACATTCCAAGGTGTCTCTCGAGCATCTACAACTGTTGGTGGACGATGGTTACAAGAAGATGTTTACACTCTGGGCAGCATTGGGGATCACTTTTAGGAGGCACGACGATAGATCCCACTGTGGGGTATGGCCAACGCGGGGTTGTGTCGCACGCACCAGACTGGTTCGTGATGTATGGAGTTCATGTATTGATTGCACATAGGGACCTGAGACGTGGTACCGGTTGGTTCCATTAGCTATCAGGACTATGCCACAGTCATTCTGGCTGTGGGATTCAGGGGTTTGGTTGGTCGATGGGACACTCTGCTTCGTGGTGAGTGGGATCAGGACAGGGGATGACCCATCTCACCCTTGGTTTGACATGTGGGGGAGCATTGAGACCTTGATCGCATGGCAAGGTTGGCTTTCCTTCTTGTCGCTATGGATCAAGGTGAGTGTTGGATGGGTAGGAGGTGACATCATGGAGGTGCTTGGTCTAGATGCGTTGGGACTCCATAGATGTTTTTCCATCAGGTCCCAAGGGAGGTGGATACAACTTGAGCATGAGGGGTAGACTGTCATGATTAGAGTTGCGTAGCGACAACATAGTGGCACCCTTTTTAGACTAGCGTGGGATCCGGTCTTCATAGGGCGTGGCAGTACAACAACCCTTGGGGATGAGCTGATTTCTACAGGGGAAGATCATTCAAATCTTCCATTGGGCTTTGTTGACATGTTGATGGCATGGGGGACTTCATTGGCATGGTGAGTGGGCCAGCAAGATGATATCAGGAGAAGCTCACGTGCGTGAGACACTATCTTTGCAGGGATTGGGTGGTACCTTCGAAAGTATACTCTTGGAGTGCATGTGATGGCCTATGTGGTAGGACAACTTCACGAGGAGTTGAGCATAGCACCACATTGTCGTGATCCCCTACTCATTGATTGTATATAGGGGTCTTCTAATACTTATACCAGGAAGGATAGTGAGTGGAGCGATGGGAGCTTTAGGCAGGACAAGATGGCTTGGAATCCTGGTATTGAGGGATTCTTTCATGTCAACACAATTCAGTGGTTAGGGATGAATCAATGGCACATCTGGGACCCTGGCACTTTTTTGGTGTGACAATGGGGAGCAACAACTAGAGAAAGCATTGTTCGGCAGTTGCTTGAGGACAAGCAAAGTTTTGGCGGGGAGGACTGTGATATTACCACTTAGCAATATTGCTAAGGGAAATATTAATCTTGCCCAATTTTGTCTTATTTCATGTGGGTTCAAAGGTCCCACATGAATTTGGGGATTAAGTGGGGGCCCAAACATTATGAAGGAATGGAAATATTGTGGCTCTAGTGGAGCGTGGGGGCCAACCCATGGAGAATTGCGGGCCACATGTGGAACACACTCTCATTGGAGCGAAATTGGTGGGGAAAGTCGAGTTGGGCCCACATGGGCATCTTGGAGGCTCTTTGATAAATAGAGCAAGAGGCACTCATTTTGGTCATTCATTCATCTATTCATAAATTGTGTCTTTAACATAGCACGCTTGAGCTGAAGCCAAGTCTGCAGTGTTGTTTAGCACATGAGTGTCTCCAAGCGGAGATCTCAACCTTTGCTTCGGTGGATTTCGAGTGCCAGCCCAAGGAGGGATTCCTAATTATACCGGTTCGTACCAACAACAGGGAGCGCGAGTTTGTGGAGAGGATTGGCAGTAAGAGTATAGGAACTACACAACTTTTGGAGGAGGCATGCTTGGAGGTTGTGTTGCAAAGGGAGTTAGGGGTTGAAAATTGAGGTGGAGTCTAGGGAAGTGTTGTGGGGGCTTTTCTAGCATTTTGGCAGAGCAACAAATATAGTATTTGCTTCAGGTTACATCTTTTGTTTGTGGACAAGGGCCAAGCATTTGGGGGCCAATTTTGGAGCTTCAAAACTAGGACAAAACCTTTATGGGTGTTTTTGGGTTTATTGAGGAGAGGCCAAGATTAATTTGGCAAAATTTTTTGGGCAGATTTGAGGAGTCAAATAGGGACCCCAACTCAACTAGTAGCTAGAAGAGCTAGGGGAAAGTTGGGCCGAAATTCCAAGGTCAACATTTAGCCAATTCCTTCGTGGGTTATTGGTGGAGAGCCCGAGGTTAATTTCCTGGAATTTTATGAGCATCTGAGGAGGCCTTAGCGACAATTCTTTGCAGCCAATAACATCTTTTCTACAATGTTCCACCAAGGTTTCGAGACGAGGGGGTGAGGGAGCGAGGATACGCGAGAGCTGCCTATGCAAAAGCTCCCCGCCATTTTTTAGGAAACATGGGGGGACGTCAAGGTCTTAAAAGCTTATAAATATAAAATATAATTTATAAATTGAGTCCACTATGACAATTGGGTTTGAATTGAAAAGCTGCAAAGCATGATCATTGATATGAATATCATTATCTAATATCATATAAATTTAAAATTCTAATTTAAAATCATACATCATACATTATGATTAAAGTTTAAACCATATTGATGTTCCACTTCCTGCTATGAACATTGAATACTGAACAGTGAATATTGACATAAAATTATAAAAGTCAAGTCTGATACCTCAAGAGCCAAAATTTTATAGAGTTACAATAACATAAGAACATCAACATATCGAAAGATAAATGAGCATAATTTCACTCAAGCCTCAAGGTAATGCCCCGCTAGTCTCTGCATCCAGCTATTGCATGAATAAATAAGGATCAACGATATCACCATCTGAAAAATCACTAGCATTCTCAAACATGCTAAGTGGCACACCAACCAACCCCATATGCCTCTCATCAAGTCTCTCCTCCATATCTACCTGTGCATTATCCTCTAGATCAACATCCCATCGTGTTGTTGGTCCCTTCAAATACTCAGGTGTCTTCCTATGCTCAAGACGTAGGGCACTGTGCACAACAACTAACTTCTCCACTCTTTTAGAGGTAAGCTTGTTTCTCTTGATAGAGTGGATGAAGCTATATGTGGACCAATTCCTCTTTGCTGCAGAGGAACTAGGAGTGTCTTGCGAATGGAGGGGCCAGGGTGAATAATGAATTAAATTTATAAGAAAATGAATTGAAACCCTAAAGTATTAAAACTAATGTTAAATTTTAATTATAAACAAAAGTTTATTTTAAAAAATCGGGCCCCTCGACCCCCCACGTCCCCCTTTTCAGAAAAGACCCCTCAGCACAAGGAAACGTCCCTCTGGTACATCCCCTTGTGTACCCTGTTTTTTGGGAGCGTGGGGAAACGACCCCTTCTCGTCCCCAAGTCCCCGGAGTGCAGGGGAGCTAGGAAACTAGACCCCTAGGGGTGGGTGCGAGTCCCTATGGAACACTTCTCACTACATAACCTTAACCCCATTTCCCCAAAATCCTTAAATCAATACAAATAACACTCCTACTACCACATTGGACTATATTAACTTTCCATCAAAACAAAACACACACACAAGCACCTTAGATAACAACACTAACCAGGTTTTTAATGTATCCACATACTTGAGAGAATATGCCAAAGGCACAAGAGATGTTGAGGCAATAAAATTTTATATAAATAGAAATGAGAACTATGCCATTTCTTAGGCATTAAGATTTTATATAAATAAATATTTAGATATGAGAAAGGTAATTCAAAAAATATATCTATCATGTAAAACAATAATTAGAGGTAAATAACAAACTTATATTGGTTTTTTTTAAATTAAAATTTTAAATTTCTAAAACATTTACTCATGTTAAAATTTATAATCAATCAAAAATTTAAAAATAAATAGGGACTTCCAAATTTTAAAAGAAAAGTAAATCAATAAAGAATGTTTCCAAATCAAAATAATATTTCAACTTTGAAATCAAGTTTCGAGGCAGATAATACATAAACATATGCATTGAAATAAAATCTATGTCATTCTACACTTGCAAAACTAAAATCAGACCAAATAGTAATATATGTAGTAAAACACTATATCATTCTATATTTGTAGAAGTAATATTAATGTAATTATATAAATTAAATGATTGTAAATGGTTATATACATCAATCTTTAACAAAAATTAAAGCACTTATCTCATTATACATTTTGATTTAAAAATATATATATAATTAGAGATTACATCACAAATTATCATAAGTCCTCCCTATCTCTTAGATGGGAGATGAGACCATAAAATATAGACTCTTCATATGGATGAGAGAGACAATTGACACAAACAAAACCTACAATTATCAAGCCTACAACCAGATGATGGCCCATTTGGCCTTGCTCAAAACTAACAACCAAAGTTGTTACATTAACCATAGACATAAACATTAAGTGAGGGGTTCAAAATCAGAGCTTGCCATTGGAATATGAGCTACAAGATCAGCCAGGGGTCTAGCTGTCATTGGGGGAATGCCCACATGGTGTTTAAACCTCATCAATCTACGATCAGCCCTTCCCATCCTGTTGTCATAATACTTCAGGTATCCATGCATGTGGTCCAGGGCTTGCAGCAAGTGCATTCTAGACTCCTTGTGATCCAATAGAATGCATCCCAACATGAACTTCATATGAGTACAAATCTATTGTCTACATATACTGATTGGCTCTTCTTCGAATGTGTCTCATGTTTGTTGAAGAATCTAGGGCATTCATATTTAGGTTGATTCTTCGATACATGATAGCAATTTGTGAAGTGTTAATGCAATTTTTGTCTTAGCTTGATTGTTTACTTCATTATTAGCATGTGTGAGTTAACTTCATCAAAATGCTACCAAACAAAA